>JACXGM010041030.1:0-10159 GCA_016801145.1 Umbra pygmaea
ACACACACACACACACACACACACACACACACACACACACACACACACACACACACACACACACACACACACACACACACACACACACACACACACACACACACACACACACACACATACACATAGGGCTAAATATCCAGAAAACATAGAGGGTCACAGAGGTACTCTCAGGCCTCAGTTTCCCCTTTAGCTAGGGTCTGTTCCTAGTAAACTCTGTAAAAATGTCTAGTGGAACTAATCCTTGCAATTAAAACGTTTACTATGCAGGACTGAAGCACAACAAAATGTTCCTAGTGAAATACACTGAATGAGACAGACCAAACGGAGCATTAACATAAGGGCATTTTCAAACTCATAGACAACCTACTAGACACTAAAAACCTATATCCCAAATTGCACTTTTTGCCCTACAGTACATTACCTTATGGCCATCCCAGACCTGAATATTATTGAAAGTCTGTGGGATTATTTGAAGCGGGCTGTCCATGCTTGGCAACCATCAAACCTAACTGAACTGGAGATGTTTTACAAGGAGGAATGGTCCAAAATACCTTATTCCAGAATCCAGACACTCATTACAGACAATAGGAAGCATCTACATAGATTCTGCTGTTATTTCTGCTAAAAGAGGCTCAACTAAATATTGATGTGATATTTCTGTTGGGGTGCCTAAATGTATGCATCTGTCTAATTTCATTTTGATGCATATTGCACATTTTCTGCTCATCCAATTAACCTAGTTTCACTACAGAAATATTACTGTATTCTTCAGTTATTTGATAGATCAAAATGAAATTGCTGATCTAAATGCCAAATTATTTATCAATGAAAATCATGGAAATTGTCAGTGGTGCCTAAACTTATGCATACACCTGTAGATGGTTATACAGGGATATAGAAATAAATTGGTGTTATACTGGACTCATACCTCTTTTGATAAACATGTAAAACATATCTCAAGTGCAGCTTTTTTCTATCCGGAACATTGCAAAAATGAGAAAGAGTTGTATCGAGGTACTAGACCTAAGGTTTGCCCACTCTAATATTTCTGATGTCATGTTGTTCCTAGGAGGACCCAAACCCTTGGAACATGCTTCAGGTCTACGTGACCTGTCGACTCCTTTCTGTCTCTGTCCTGTGCCCACCTTGCTGTGTTCATGCCCAGCCCACGTCACTGCTATTGGTGATCACGTTTCCGCCTGGTGACTCCAGCTGTACATCTCCAGAGCACATCCCGTTGTCACTGCCGAAGCCCACCATTGTGATGATGCTACAACAAGACTAAGGTCAAAGCTCACCAATTCAAATCTCCATTTATGGACCCTATTTGAACACTGATAAACAATGTTGCTTGAATACAATAGGCAGTGTACCTTTCAGATTCCCCACCTGGTACAGCCAGAAGAGGACTGGCCAAACCCTTGAGTCCAGCCTCTCTCTAGGTTTCTTCCTTGGTTCCACCTAGTAGGGAGTTTTTCCTAGCCACCGTGGATCACTGTTGCTTGCTCTTTGGGCATTTTAGGGCAGGTATCTGTCCAAGCACTTTGAGACAACTGCTGTTGTAAAATGGGCTTTATAAAATAATTTTGATTGATTGATTTATTTAAGTAATTTGGTTGGTCAAAGAAAGAGGAAAAACATAAAATACCCTTTTTTGAGTAGTTATTCTCAAAACACTGTTACCGCTTTTTCGCAAGGTAAGACATAACATACTGCATTACTTTTAATCCAAGCCAAAAATGCACTGGCCCAGAATAAGTATATAAGCTAATTTGTAATGTGGCCATGAAACTTTAATCAATTAAAAGCCTTTCATCACATAGCTTAACATCAGAAAGCAGCGATTGCATGGATTATTGGAAAACACACTGTTAAAGCTCAAGCTGTCCATGGTAAAAAAATAATAACAGGTTGTGTAACCTTGAAGAGTTATTTCATCTCATTGAGAAAAACCAGCCTGGAGACAGCAGACATCTTCATTACAGAGTCAACCCTCAGATGTCTGAGCAGGTGTGTGTGGATTAGTGTGTGCATTTGTGTTTATGTATGATATTTAGCATTTTTTAATGTATGGGTGACAAACACCTGGCCAATTGCTGGCAGTTGTTATGCACGTACTTGAGAAGGGAAGACGCCTGAGCTTTCAAAAAACATTACTAAGACAATACAACATCTGGATAAAGATCAAACCTATTGGAATAACGTGCTCTGGACAGGTGAATCAAAGTTGCAGTTGTTTGTCTTTATTTCCAAACACTGTGTTTGATGAAAATTACACTGAGTTTTAACAGAAGATTTTCATACCAAACTTAAAGCATGGAGGTGGTCGCATTATTTTTTTTGGGCTGCTTTGCTGCTCCAGGCAACTGTACAGCTCAGAAATTCTCTGGAATTATGTTCTCAGTTTCAACTATTTTGAAAACATGAATTACAGTGGGTATAGAAAATAATCACCCCCCCTGTAAAATAATCACATTTTGTTGCCACTGAGTTGGAAAAAGAATCACCCCCCTCCTAAAAATGACTTGTAAACCCAACCAGGTGTAGTTAATCACCTTCTCAATTGCACACAAAGCCAATTGACTTTCAACTGTGATCAGCTGTGATCAATTTGATTAGCTCAGCATGAAAACAAGCTTTTCCTGAAGCATTTCAGTCCTTGGTAGCGCAACTGAAGACAACAATCAACTATGGGTGGCAAGGCATTGTCAAAAGATCTACGGGATAAAGTTGTGGATAGGCACAAGTGAGGAGATGGATACAAAATAATTTCAAAGGCTTTATAGGTCCCTAGAGGCACAGTGAAGTTCATTATTAAGAAGTTGAAGATATTTGGTACAACACAGACCCTCCCTAGGTCAGGACGTTGCTCAAAACTGGATGAAAGAGCCAGGAGGAAACTGGTCAGAGAGGCTACCAAGAGGCCTACAGCAACTCTGAAGGAGTTGCAGGAATTCATGACAAAGAGTGGTCATTGTGTGCATGTGACAACAGTATCACAAATTCTCCACAAATGAGGCTTGTATGGGAGGGTTGCAAAAAAAGCCACTCCTAAAGAAAGTCCACATGCAGTCATGACTGAGCTTTGCCAAAACGCACCTTGAAGATTCTAAGGCCACGTGGAAAAAGGTGTTATGGTCAGATGAGACTAAAATGGAATTGTATGACCTCAAAGCCAAGCGATATGTCTGGCAAAAATCCAATACAGCTCACCATTTAAATAACACCATTCCTACAGTAAAGCATGGAGGTGGTAATAGCATGTTATGGGGTTGTTTCTCTGCAGCAGGGACTGGAACACTTGTCAGGAACGAAGGAAAAATGGATGGGGCAAAATACTGTCAAATTCTTGAGGAAAACCTACTGCTCTCTACCAGAAAGTTGTCAATGTGAAGAAGATTTAACTTCCAACATGATAATGACCCAAAGCACACAGCAAAACTGACCACACAGTGGTTGAAGGAGAAAAAGGTGAATGTCCTTGCATGGCCTAGTCAGAGCCCAGACTTAAACCCGATTGAAAATCTGTGGAATGACTTGAAGACAGCAGTCCACAAACGGTCAAAATCAAATTTAACTGAACTTGAGCAGTTCTGCGAAGAAGAGTGTTCAAATATTGCAACTTCTAAATGTGCTAAGTTAGTAGAGACATATCCCAACAGATGAAAGGCTGTAATTAAAGCAAAAGGTGGTTAAAAAAACTACTGAAGCAAGGTGGTGATTCTTTATTTTATTTTATGTTGGTGTTATATCATTTACTTGGATGTTATAAGTTGCACTGAGTAAATACAGCTTAATGAAACAAAAACTGTGTCTGTCTTCATTTCAGGCTGCAAAGCAACAAAATGTGATCATTTTATATAATATAATTAACATTAGGCTGCTTGCTGCAAAATTAAACTAAGAGAGTTTGAGAGCAATTGTGTGCTAAATGTTTTCTAACTTAAAGCTAGTTATTTGAGTGCAGAGCTCAAGTTCCGAAGGGTTGTCAGTAATGTCCCATATAGCTTGATAAAGCTGCGACCATGTGCTCTGATATCATTTATGGTTGTTAATATACAACACATTCTCATGGCGAAAAGTGGGTAAGCATATGTAATTGGAGAAAAAGCACTTGGGGAACGTATAGTTCAGGTATAACATGCTAGGTTAGTTAGATTAAGGTTAGGGTAAGGTAAGGTTAAGGTAAACTGACTTTTTACATTTCGTAACCGAACGAGCCTTCAAGTTTTCCTGACTCTAGAAACATACACAAGTACAAATTTTTTGTTTTATTACTTTTCCATATCGCCATGAGAACAGTCTATGATCTGCAGCAAATGCATTCCAGTTTGGGTTATCTGTCTAAATCTGAATGTTTTGAATTCTCAATACCAGCAACAATGATTGGGAGTGTATTCTAGCCTCCTCCTAGGTTCAAAAATCACTGCAAGCAAACACAGAGTCAGAGTAACTTTTAACTAGAGAAACAGAGATGTATTTATTCCAAAATTGCATTATTGAAACTATGGCTGTTATTTTGAATGAGGACTGACAAGATGGACATAAATGTTCTCAGAAATTATTACTTTTAAAGTGACAGACTTCAAAGGAAGGTCTGGTTTCAAGTCGGTAGGGGACCAAATTAGTTGTATCACTGTGTATACAGTAAGTGTGTGTTTAGGTGTCTGTACTTTCTACATGGAATCATAAGATCAATTTTTTATTAGCACAACCATTTATTATTAACAAATAGCAGTCGTTCAGCTGGGACTTTTTAATGAACACAGGAGAGGGACTGGGTGGTTGGGGTGTATAGGAAGTGAGTGGTAGAGAAAGGATAAGAGAAACAAACAGCTGGCATTGCTCAAAGAGGGAGGATTATTATCCGCTGTGGCCAAGTGAGGAGAGGAGTGAGAGTAGCCTTCTATTTTGCTCATGCTGTACTCATAATGTGAGAAAACAATGTGAGGGAAAATACTACGTAGACGGACAAGTAGAGAGTTGGAAGATATACCTACTCAAATATTTCTTGGAGGCAGATCTGCCCTACAGCAGATTCAGTTTAAAATTTAGTTTTTGGTTGACATAATGGACAGGGTGGAACATGCAGTGCCTTGCAATTTTGCATTCACCCCCGCTTGGATGTTTCCATATCTTGTAGTGGGACAACCTGTAATTAAATAGAATTGTATTGGGATTTTAACCATTTGTTTTAAACAATGTGTCACAGTGTAGCTGTGGAGAGAGGGAGAGCGAAGCAGGTAGATGGTGAATGATAATAGATAGTAGTTTATTTACTTGACAAGTCCGGAGACATACATGTAATGACAGTTGCAGGGTACCACCGGAGCAAGTGCACAACGGATATACTTATAGAGCTTCACGTGCTCTCAACAGTTGCACAGATATTAAACAGTTAACATAGAAGTACAGAGCGTACGCATTAACTTCCAAAATTCAACGACTCACTTTTCACAACTTACATGATATAGTAGCTTCCGGACAGCCATTCAATACAGTGAACAGCAGTTACACGTAACTTAAATGATCAATGACTGACACCTCTAGCTAGCTTGGCCAGCCTTTATATAATGAACAACTTAACACACTAATAGAACACGGCTGAGTGTAATCATACTCATTAGAACTACAAGACACAGCCTAACCCAACCTAGCAACTATTCTAGTAATGGCTAAGCTAAAGAGAGGCACCGCAAGAACTTAAAGGGACAGTACACAATTTCAACACAAATAAACCATAATGAAATAAGTCCATGTCTTAATTCTGCTGGTAACGCCAGCCCACACTTGGCTGGACGTTACACAATGTACTTTGATGGTACAAAATATATTTCATTTTAAAAGAAAGAAATTTGGGGTTACATACAGTAAGTACTTACTCCTGATGCTATGAAATCCCTTAAATAATCTCTGGTGCAAACAATGGCACTCAGTACTCACATAAATAGGTTAATTTAAAGTGTCACGTGATCTGAAAAAAAATATACCTTTTTCTGGAAGGCCCCAAATATGTTAAAGAGTATGTAAACAATCAGCATCATGAAGACCAAGTTACTGAAGAAGCACCAATTATAACTTTCCACAGACCACTGTTCAATCTTTTTTTAACAGTGGTCATGGACACCTTTATCCGCCGTCAAACTAGCACAAGGGGATTCGGACATGCCCAAAGCTCACTTGCTCCATGCGCTTAACGCCGTGTGCTTAGATCGTTAAGATAGGGCCCGTAATGTTTTTCAAAGTCTCTCCGTGTACATTTTCTGTGGAAACTCATCGAAAGGGTAAGGAGGGCATTAGACAGAGGAGCAAATAAGTTGCCAATGGTAACTCTGAAGGAGCTGGAGAGATCCGCAGCTGAGATGGAAGAAACTGTCCATGACACAACTGTAATCCGGATGCTTAACAATGCTGGGCTTCATGGACGTGTGGCAATGAGAAAGCCATTGCTGAAAGAAATCCTATTTGGAGTTTGCCAAAAGGCATCTGGGAGACACAGCAAATGTGGAAAAAGGTTCTCTAGTCTGATGAGACCAAAATTTGACTTATTGGCCTTAGTACAAAGTGCTATGTGTGGAGTAAATCCAACACTGCTCATATCCCTGAGAACACCATGCCCACTGTTACGCATTGTGGGGAAGCTTTACATCAGCAGGGACTGGGACACTGGTCAGGATTTATTGCAAGATGGAAGGAGCCAAATACAGGGCAATTCTAGAGGAGGTTTTCAGTCAGACACCTGAGACTGGGGCGGAGGTTCAACTTCCAGCAGGATGGTGACCCTAAACAAACAGCCATAGCTACAATGGAGTAGTTTAAACCAAGAACCTCAGTGTGTTTAAATGGCCCAGTCAAAGCCCAGAAAAACATTCGATTTAGAATCTCTGGAAGGACTTGAAAATTGCTGACCAATGGTCCCAATGCAACCTGCCAAAGCTTGAGCAGTTTTTCCAGGATGAATGGTGTAAAACTGCTGGATCCTGATGTGTAAAGATGGTACTGACTTACCCTAAAACACTCACAGCTGTTTCTGCAGCTAAGGTTAGTTCTGGAATGGAATTATTCATTGCTAAAAGTGCCTTCACCACTAAGTGTTGTAAGTAATGTTTACTGAATTGTGAGCCAGGCGTACGCTCTGTATATTTTAGCTACCGTGTATTTTCCACGATAGAGCATAGTAAGCTTATACAGTGGGGAGAACAAGTATTTGATACACTGCCGATATTGCAGGTTTTCCTACTTACCAAGCATCTAGAGCTCTGTAATGTTTATCATAGGTACACTTCAAATGTGAGAGACGGAATCTAAAACAAAAACCCGGAAAATCACAGTGTATGATTTTTAAATAATAAATTTGCATTTTATTGCATAAAATAAGTATTTTATCACCTATTAACCAGTTAGAATTCCAGCTCTCATAGACCTGTTAGCTTTTCTTTAAGAAGCCCTCCTGTTCTCCACTCATTACTTGTATTAACTGCACCTGTTTGAACTCAATACCTGTATAAAAGACACCTGTCCACACACTCAATCAAACAGACTCCAACCTCTCCACAACTGCCAAGACCAGAGAGCTGTGTAAGGACATCAGGGATAAAATTGTAGACCTGCACAAGGCTGGGATGGGCTACAGGACAATAGGCAAGCATCTTGGTGAGAAGGCAACAACTGTTGGCGCAATTATTAGAAAATGGAAGAAGTTCAAGATGACAGTCAATTTCCCTCGGTCTGGGGCTCTATGCAAGATCTCACCTCTTGGGGCATCAATGATCCAGTAAGGGATCAGCCCAGAACTACACGGCAGGACCTGGTTAATGACCTGAATAGAGCTGGGACCACAGTCTCAATGAAAACCATTAGTAACACACTACGCCGTCATGGATTTAAATCCTCCAGCGCACGCAAGGTCTCGCTGCTCAAGCCAGTACATGTCCTGGCCCGTCTGAAATTTGCCAATGACCATCTGGATGATCCAGAGGAGGAATGGGAGAAGGTCATGTGGTCTAATGAGACAAAAGTAGAGCTTTATGGTCTAAACTCCACTTGCGGTGTTTGGAGGAAGAAGAAGGATGAGTACATCCCCAAGAACACCATCCCAACAAACATCATTCTTTGGGGATGCTTTTCTGCAAAAAGGTCAGAATGACTGCACCGTATTGAAGGTAGGATGGATGGGCATTAAAGATGGATCGTGGCTGGGTCTTCCAGCATGACATCGACCCGAAACACACAGCCGGGGCAACAAAGAAGTGGCTTTGTAAAAAGCATCACAATGTCCTGGAGTGACCTAGCCAGTCTCCAGACCTGAACCCAATAGAAAATCTTTGGAAAGAGCTGAAAGTCCGTATTGCCCAGCGACAGCCCCAAAACCTGAAGGATCTGGAGAAGGTCTGTATGGAGGAGTGGGCCAAAATCCCTGCTGCAGTGTGTGCAAACCTGGTCAAGAACTAAAGAAGACATATGATCTCTGCAATTGCAAAGAAAGGTTTCTGTACCAAATATTGAGTTCTGCTTTTATGATGTATCAAATACTTATGTCATGCAATAAAATGCAAATGTATTATTTAAAAATCATGCAATGTGATATTCTGGATTTTTGTTTTAGATTCTCGCTCCTTGGGGTTTTTGTATGTTTTGGGGTGGTGTCTGCATTTACTTTGAAATATGTTAGGAACACAAATTAGTAATTAGTACCTAATTACTGTAGATGAGATATGGTGAAGTGCATATGCTACTCTATGCCTATCAGTAACATCTTATGTGCAGTCTGTAAGCAATACATCCAGAATCAAACAAGGGCATGCCTTAGCATCTCACTTGAGTTGAGGTCAGAACTGCCTATTCTTTCTCTAAGTCTTTAGCTGACACTAGGGATCCTCCTAACTGGAGTATTCTGTACTGTGCTCTTGCAGTCATATTTGCAGTACCGCAGCTCTTAGGGAGAGTAGCAACACTGCTAAATTTATTCCATTTACAGATAATTTGTCAAACTTTTATCAAGGATTTTAGAGATTTTTTTTTTTTGAGATTTTTTAACACTTTCCTAGATCAGGATCGGGCATCTCTCAGATTTGTTGAAGATTTTTCCGGCACCTATTTTGGCCAGATCTGCTAGCTCACACAAATAATTTGTCTTTTTCCATATCTGTTTGCCGTCGGCACTGTTGACATTCTAATGAAAGCGATAAGAGTTTAATGAAGTTACCTAGTCTTCCTCACTGTGCTGCAAAACATTTTCCATACCTATTGTCTTGATTCACAGGTGTCGGCATTAGGGATGGGCATTCGATGAAACTTTCTTCGTCGATCGTTGGGAGAATTAACGATTGACTATCGATTAATCATTAATTTTTTATATTAAAATTAATTAGTTGTTTAACTTTTTATAAATAAATCCAATGAAAATATAAAAATACAGCGTGTTTTTCTCGATGAGATCTTCATTACAAGAAGAACAAGTTGTGGCAGTTAAACTGAATGTTTGGTTAGCCTAAACTTGAGTATGAGCTGCAGTGCTGTAAAGCTGCGGAACCTGCAGCTGCGAGCCGGCGTTCTTAAACAGAGACCCTCGTTTGTTCCAAAATAATAAATAAAAATAAAAATCATGTTAAACAATAACATAATTATAGCCTAATTAGGTCTGGCAGGTTTTGTCAAAATGTAACTTCAAACTCTTCGAGAAAGAGGGAGAGAGAGATAGCTAAAAGTTAATTAGGCTATTTAACAAATTAGGCTACTTAAAGCCTCATAAAAATAACTAGTAACTCACATACAACTTCTGCACCAGTTTACTGATTTTTGTTAAGAAAGATAAGCATTGACATGATCTGGGGTCAGACGCGATCGCATCCTTATGACCGTCACTTCAGCCGCAGAAACACCGGCTCTGGGGACTGACGTTGCCGGGATGCACAGATACCTCAGCGCTAACTTGGCCATCCCGGGGAGAGATGGCAAAGTAGTGAGCGTTTGGAAATCTCGCTCCTAACTCACTGAGCGGTTGTCCAATGACCATGTAGCCTACACGAAAAACAAACCGTTTTTAAAGTACAGTAATATACAAATATTAATACAAGACAGTGCAATCTCATTATACAAATGTACTGTATTTTCTATATAGGCTAGATAAATTGTAATGTTAACAAACTTAAAAGATTCC
>JACXGM010041031.1:0-10203 GCA_016801145.1 Umbra pygmaea
TGTTGCATTAGTTAGTTTTGTTTTTATAAGCATCGATACATATTAGGTGGTAATAAATGTAAAAAAAAACATCCGGTTGTACAACAAATCAGTGTTGAGCCAGATGCAGAACTGCGGTTGTATTTTTATTTTACCGTGACAGCCCTAAGCTACAGTAAACACAAAACATTTTGCAACACTCATTTATAATACAGGCTGTTAACTATAGACGGTGGTAAAACCCTGTCACCTCTCAAGAGTCCCTGTCTACAGTAACGCCTACAGAAAATGTGAATAGGAAGTGTATTATCCTAGTCTGATTAAAAAGGGGCCAAATAAACATTGCTCAAGACTTTTTCAGGAAAAATACTGCCTATGTGAAAGGGATATGAGACTACAATCCAAAAGCTGGGTTGTTTGCCTGCCAAAAAACAATCTGTTCAGAGAGCCTGAGTCAACAATAATATATTCTCCCTGATGCAGATCTCAGAACAAAATAATAGCCAGTCGCACACACAGAGAAACCCAACTTTGTACATATCAGCACTTTATTCACGAGCACACAGCGAGCACTGAAACAATGCCTCTCACCAGCACACTCGAACGGAGCTAGAAAAGCCGTGCTAAGAATGTTGTGCTGAAAAGGGTTTGGCTGGGAGGACAGCGGGATTGCAGTCCAAGCAGTGCATGTTTAACAGTACATTGTTGATCTCCTTGAAGGTGGAGATGGGCGCGTTCCGAACTCTCTGTTCGCCCTCCAGATGTTTCTTGTTGTCTGGCTCGGCGCAGAAGTGTAGGGGGCGGGGGGCTTTACGCAACTCCTTCAGTACTCGGGCTGAGCAGGAAGTGGGAAGCCAAAGACTTCTTTAGTGAAGGAAAAAATAGACACTGAGAAAAACACTGTATGAAAACGCTACAGAGGAATAAGACGGACAAGGCGAGCCAAAACCCAACCAAAACAGACTTGGCTACAGCTTTGAAAAGAAGTTCAATTTAACTGTCTGAAATTCCAACACATCAGCATGCATCTAAATAAATCCTAATGGTGGCATTATCAGTAATGTACAGGCCCAAATTATGTCACTCTTTTTTAAGTGGCATGAGTGCTCATAGTCATAGAGAATCTAGGGCTCCGAAACAGCGTTAATCTTCTGTTTGAGTAGAACTTTGTTGTCCCACGAGGACACCATGGTGTCGGTCAAACTAAGCCGTAGAACAGGGCTGGTGTAGTTAAAACTCTATCTTTGTCTGCTAATGGAGGGTAAGTGCTCGTGGAGGGCCAGACGAGCTCTGAACGTCAGATGGGGGACATGCTCGATTTCACAGGAGAAAGCCACTAAAAGCTCCCTCTCAATCAACATCTCTCCACCTCTTGTCTTTCTCTTCTGGGTTTTCTGCTGTTGTTTTCCCAGGCAGGCGCTTCCAGAATTCATTGGAAATTGTTTAGCTCTCCTCCTTTCACACTCCATTGCTTTCATTATGCTAATTCCAAACTGGAGACAGATTTCACTTTTTTCTTCATTTTATTTTTATTTTTTACGAGAATTGGATTGCACAAGCTTTACCTGCTGTTATGTTTTCTCGGGCCCACAACTGAGAAATTGGTTTTACAGACACCATCAATCAAGGATGGACCAAACAACCTGTCTTTGTAACAGAAAACACAGCTTTCATCAACACTGCCAGAGCCAATCGAAGCCTTCCTGTTTACGTCATTCAGGTATGGGTCCACACTGAGCGACGCTACTCGATGAATAGTGAGCAAAAGTGCAATTAAACCACAGCGAGTGAAATTGGTATCCAATGAAACTGACAATCATCTCAACAGATTACATCATCCATAACAGCCAATTGGAATGGCCCCCTAGAGATCTGAATGTACACAACTCAGACAAAAAGTTTTTCTCCCCACATTTGTTGCAGGCTGTACTCATGGCGATCATACAAAAAACGTACCAAACAAAAAGTGAACACGTGTACATTTCCGGAGCCATTAAAATGTTTACAAAATGTAAAAAAGTTGGTCTAACCCTAACCTTAATCAAACCTTACCCTAACATTAACCTCAATAACCTAGCATGTTATGCCAAAACTAAAAGTTCCCCAAGTACTTTAAATTGCAACCGATTGGTCTATTCTTGGAAATGTTCCGGTACAACGGCAATTCAATACGTACGAATGTTCACATTTGAATCTCCATATACATATACATAAGTCTGCCAACGTAATGTGGCAAAATTTACATTTTCAATTTCCATTATGAACAGGAAGTTAAGTGTGTTGCCAAGTACCATATATGTGTCACTATTCATCCAAGTGGTTTGTTAGCTTCAAAACCGGCATATGGACTGATCGCTTCATGCAAAGTATCTCCAGCGGCAGACTTTCTGTTGTCTCCAAACTACTAGAAGGGACATTGTTTTGTTTTCTTTTAAAGCCGTTCAGAATGATGTTTTGCATCTGCCTGGTCTCATCATGGCTTTTTGGGAGATTTGCCTAGTTGTCAGAAAGATGACGAGAACAGATGATCTGTGATGATTGCCTTAATTACCACTAGTGAAGTACATCACACACTGACATACCTCAACAATGTAAAAGAAAATATTAACACACTAAGTGTCACAGGTTACAACATAACATTCACTGAATGGAGCTTGATGTTTGAATATAACCTCAAATACCATTAGGCAGATAGGCTAGCGTAACCCAGGATTCTTCTACCACAAAATTGGATAATATTGAAAAAGGAAATGGTTTATTTTCAGATCATTTCAAGAAGGATAACCACAAATCCACTGGTGGGCTGGAAGCATACAAATAGACTTAACTTGATGGGAAAGAATATGATCCCCTCTTTCTGCTCTGTGGTGTCCACAACGCTCTCTTCCATTTTGTTTGCATGATTAACAAGAAAGTCACCCGTGTAGCAGATCAATATCCACTGGCCTTTTACAGGATTGAGTCTAATGTGGTAACACTACCTATGCGCCCTTCCTACTCCACAGCCAATTATGTGATATGATCAATGAAGGTCAGTAATGGGATATCGGAAGCTTTTGTGACAATGTTTTGGTTAGACTAAAAAATCCATGGATCCGCATCAAAGATATACGTCTAAAGAGTCTTGAGTCAATCAGCATCGGGCAGTGAATCACACGAGTGAATCATGTATTTTTCGTTGGGCATGGAAACATAAAATATCAATTGACTTCTCTCCACCAACAAGACAAAGAGCAGATGTAGCTAGGCCTGTCACGATAGCAAAATTTGCCGGACGATAAATCGTCCCAGAAATTATTGCCATAAACAATAATATTGGCTTTCGGAGAACATTTTCCTCTAATATAATGATATTAGGTACACCTTTTCAATGAACTTTTATTTCTAAAGAATATTTAACACTGAAACTGGAAAACATTTAACAAATTAACAAAACAACCAAAACAATAAATAAAATGGACTCTCAGTCTATGTTAATAAAAAATGCACATGAATAAAAACCAAACAATGGAAATTAAAAAACCACACACAACCAAAACAATCAAGTGTCTTGGGTAGAGAGAGAGGAGGAAAACAAACAAGCATGCAAATGGAAATGATTGAGCTCATTTTTATTTATCATGTGATTAATTGATTTATTGCATATTGTGACAGGCCTAGATGTAGCTGTAGTGGAATAGACAGAAATCACCATTTAGGATTAGATGGGTAACTGTTGTTCCTCTACCTGCAACTCTATCCAGATTATTTTCAAAAATCACCAAAACCGCAGGCTGATGCCAAAATCAAACTACCACAACCAAAACCTAGCAGCTGCATGTGACAATACAGTACCAAACATTGCATGAGACAATACAGTACCAAACATTAGATGTGACAATAAAGTACTCAACATTGCATGTGACAATACAGTACTCAGCATTTCATGTGACAATACAGTACTCAACATTTCATGTGACAATGCAGTACTCAACATTTCATGTGACAATACAGTACTCAACATTTCATGTGACAATACAGTACTCAACATTTCATATGACAATACAGTATTCAACATTTCATGTGACAATACAGTACCAAATAGTTCATGTGACAACAGTAACAAACTTTAGATGTGACAATATAGTATGAAACATTGCATGTGGCAGTACAGTACCAAACATTAGATGTGACAATACAGTAACAAACATTGCATGTGAAAATACAATGCCAAACAGTGTGACACTACAGTACCAAACATTGTATGTCACAATATAGTACCAAACATTGCATATAACAATACAGTACCAAATATTGCATGTACCAATACAGTACCAAACATTTCATGTAACAACACATTGCCAAACATTGAATGTGACAATACAGTGCCAAATATTGCATGTACCAATACAGTACCAAATATTTCATGTGGAAATACAGTACCAAACATTGCATGTGACAACACAGCACTCATATATTCAATGTAACTATACAGTACATACCATCATGAGTGAAAAATTAATGTTTTTGAAAAGTGGTGGTCTGAAAGAAAATTGTGTTAGAGCCATCTGATTTGTCCGGTCAGACAGACCACTCCCTTTCCCTGGCCTCTTTCTCTCCTCCCTCTCTCATTTGCTCTGCCCAACAAAATGTGTTCTAAAAAAAAGGCAGGCTTCATTCCCTAACATGTCCGCGCTAATCACCCATAACAAGCTCCATGCAGACGGAGCCTCTGAAAACATCATCCTCCCAACAAGCATCTGTTTCCTTCAGTTCTGTCTCCGTCTTTCTGGTTTAGTTTTATGTCATGTCACTGGCAATGGTGCCAGAAGTACAAGTAAAAGTACTTTTTTGGGCGCAGCTGAGTTCACATGTTTTGGGAAGTCCCTACTTAAGACCAAAATGATCAGGTAAAAGGAGTTCACATCTTGCCGGTGACCCTGATTGATATTTCCTTTACTTTTCCTAATTGTTTTATAGGTTACTGTTAAGATATGAACTCCCTTTACCTGAACAATTTGGTCTTAAGTATAGGGACTTCCCAAAACTTTTGAACTCAGTGTTACTCAGAAAAGTACTTTTACTCAAGTAATTGTCCACCTATGAACAATGATTAATTGTGGTGAATAGGTAGTAATAAACTCCCATTACCTGGACATTAGGGTTATATTTAGGGACTTCCCAAAATGGGTGAACCCAGCCGAGTTCTGAGTTCTTTTACTGCTGCCACCTTTGGTCACTAATGATAAAGGTTAGTCCATTCCAGCAACATGTTGAATTAGCATTCTCCAATGTCCAGTTGTGTAGGGCTTTTTGGGTGTATCTGTTAACAATATGGAGAAAAGCTCTGCTTTTGAAAATGAAATGCTCCTCATTTACTGAAACAGAGTATGGAAGCTTTACATGACCTCACCTGAATTTTTCCCTACCTCCTCGTCACTTTGACAGGCCCGCTTTATTCTGTGGAGTTCCCCACATTTCCAGTGAGCTCATGTTTCAGACTACAAGCACCTCAAGTCCCCCATGAATGTGCAATGAAGGAATGAAGGAAACTTCCAGCTGTCTACAGGACCCTATTCCAACTCCACTGCTGAAGGAGCTATTTCCTGTGCTTCACCCTTCTATCTTAAACATCATAAATGTTTCCCGGTTCTCAGTAGAAATACCAAACACTCCAAAAGTGGCATTAATAAAGCCGCTACAACAACAGCCAAACTTAACGCCAAATAGACACAGTAACTCTCAGTCTACTAGATCTAATATCACATTCCAACATTTGTGCCAGCAACACATTGCCTTACTGAAGACAAATAATATCCCGTCTGATTTCTGGGCATCAAATGGCTCAGTGGTAAGGTAGTCAGACTTGTAATCGGAAGGTTGTTGGTTTGAAACCCAAATGTGCCTTGAACAAGGCACTTTACCGTAAGTTGCTCCAGGTGGATGTCCTTGTTTCTGCTAAATGTCTAAAATGTAAAATGTTTCAGACCCTATTGAAGTACTAAGATTGCAAACATAAAGGTGATCAATGACCTATTATTAGCATCTGGTTAAGGATCTACATGTGTCCTTCACTTGACTCCATGTGTGCTTCTTGATCTTTGTGCTGCATTAGACACTATTAATCACAACCGGTATCGTTTTTTGTGCGATTGTAAATCCAAATTTCTCTATGCGGACAAGTTCTTGCCTGGTTTAGAAACTATCAGAAAGATATCAGTTTGTCTCTTGTGGTGTACTGTATATCAGTCAACAATTTAACAGATCATTTCAGTGTTGTTCAAGTATTCAGGACCATCTTTGTTTTTCGAAATAAGGTAGTGGTGGAACATTTTATATATTCAACCTTAAACAAAACAGAGATCTAGATCCCAACAAATGGGATGGCTGTAAAATAAACTCAAACAAAACTGTAAACGGACACTGCAACTCTTTGGACATTGATTTTTCTGTCAGTCCAAGCATACATATCACGCAACACAGGCCACTGTGCTGTTTCTAGACTTAACAAACTGCTGGAGGCATGGTTCTCTCCTATCCATACGAGGGCATGTCTGCACTCATTCGATAGGACCTATTGAGGAGATGAGTCTTCAGAAATGACAAGGACATCAATTGGCCCACCCACATCTGCTGGCTGTGCTTGGGAAGCCCCTCCACTGGGTTCCTTTTCCTCTGACCCCATAACCAGGGCTACGTCACTGGCACTCTGCCAGCAGTCAGCTAGAGGTGACACTAGGGGGTTAAATTAACAGTCAAGGAACTGTAATACATGCACATAATGAATGACCAGAAATGCCACACCTCCGAACCTGCTACCCTGGTGAATGGCCACTTTCTAGAGCCCAACTCCACTCTAGGTTCCTGCGTTCCTGCTGTGTTTTTCCTATCCACTGTTTTTCAACATCTTTTTGCTTGCTCTGCAGGGTTTTAGGCTGGTGTAACAAATTAACCTATCCATTTGTTTTTGTTCCTGTGGTTCACTGGTTAGAATGAGCCTAACCTTTGTATAAGCCTACCCATATGCCTCTTTTTCAATATCATTAACTTTCGCTGCTGAAGTCACAGCTGTGCGACCCAGGAAGTGTTCATAACGAGCTCCATTAGTGGTATTACCTGCATCCGGCTGCCGAGGGGTCACCAGGTCAACAGTAGACCAAATGCACAGATTAAATGACCCCTGGGGGGAAAGAAGGGCTAGCCACCCTCCCCCACACCAGATTGGATACAAGAGATGCAGACAGGAGAGCTGCTGTGAGCTTGGAACTGGTAGGGGGGCCTGTCTCTTTAACTTTGATCCTAGCCACCTGACCAGCTCCAAAGCTAGGATTTCACAAACTGCAGAAAAGGTTTAGAGGTCATGCCATTTCATTTGTGTATGTTATGCATTGTCTTTTATAAAACTCATTAGGGATGATGGACAGGCCTGCAGCAAAAGTAGCCTATATACATTTCCTGTATCGATCACACAACAACAAACTGTAAACAGTGAGCAGTTGAATAAAATAAAAAAAGGGGAATGTCTTATAAAGTACCACGGGCAAGAAAAACACAGGTGAATCCAGGTTTTTATAGCATCTCTGACTGTAAATAAAAAATAAGCTCCATTTGCGTGAATGGAAGTGGCAAGCCGCAGCGTGCTGTGCACTGTGGAGGGTCAAGCAACACCCCTGCTGCTCAGAGGGGCAGACCAGGGCTGAGCCAGCGGTAAAACACCGTCTGAACAGGTACAACACACACACACATCCGTCTGAGTCATCCCTAAGGCATTCAAAGCTACCTCAAGAAATAGAAAAGAAATAGAAGAATACAAAATTGGCAGACAAATACACACAGGTTTCAGAAAGCAACATGTTCGAGGTACGCAAAGCTTCTGCCACGATCTGAGCTCCACGACAAAACACATAATGCACATTATGTATTTTACATTCAAACCTTGAGAGGGTTTGAATAAGCCTAGCTTAACACCGGTGTTGTAATAGGGTAGCCCCATCTATTGCCTTGTTCAACCAAAGGCCAAGGAAACACAAGCATCGTCACATGAGTCATGAGAGCACGAAGCAGCCAAAGTCTATACGCTGAATGGTTCAGCATTCATTAACAGTAAGCAAATAAAAGTATATCCCTATTTATGACGCCATAAGAACCTAGTATACTATCAGTTTCACCCATGGTTATCCCATTGCCTCTACATTTTCACCTCTATAACTGAAATTGTGTTTTTACTAGAGAATTTAGATCAGAATTAAAACTGTAATAGTGTATATACAGAATCAGGCAACAGTTCAGGTGTTCGACTGGTGAATTGATCATCAAGTGGCCTAAATGTAATGGCCTCTGTCCCCTTGCCTTCATTTTCCAGAGAGCCATTGAATCAGTGTGTCCATTGCATTAGCACACACACACACTGACCTTTTCCATGTCATAAATCACAGCCCTTTGCTCTGCTGCCAGGATTTAGTTTAACCCAATTTGTCAAAGAGCAGTCGCGTCCACACACTCTCACTGCATCCTCAGACTTGAGCTGGGGCATTGGATTGGTGTTGTGGATCGAAGTGTGCCACCAAACCCTTAATCATACAACTCCGTAACTACTGAAACACATTGCAGGCTGGGCTTCAAAAAAATGCCGTTTTTTTTGCTTAGAATTTTCAAATTCACAGGCCAAATCAACTACTTTTCAGTATTTTAACATTTATTGGAAGGAAAGAATATAGCCTATTGTACTGTGTATATCTATTTCTAAATAGTTTCAAATAATACACTGGATGTCTATAGGAAATAATTATCAAGCATTTGTATTTATCAAAAATATTTCAACTATTTACAAATAACCTGCTATAAAACATGTGCAGGAGGCAAAGGATCCTGAACAATTTCTAAGAATTGATGAATTAAAGACAATCCTAGTTTTGGTAAATTGCTTAGAGAGGAGCTGGTGAACTGTTAACACTCATCTATTCAGCAACATCTCCGTTAAGTCACCAAATCAAACATGACAGGGCACTGCCTACTCTACTGGAATCTGCTATGCTATCATGTAAAGGGTTAAAATCATGTCATGATGGAGAAAGCTTTGACAGCACTTACAAGAAAGTATTGGATTACTACACATCCTCGATGAAAGTCTATACTATTGTCTCAGTGCTGTAAATAACATGGTCCCTGTGTTTGTTTGTTTGTTTGTTTGTTTAAACAAAGAATACTGAGGTTGAAAAGGAAAGGCTATAAGGACCAGTGGCTTTGGTGGAAGGTAAAAATGGCTGCCACTCTGACCATTCTGCTACATTGATTTGAATTGGAATGGCATTTCTAGGCTAATCATTCCATTTCTATGAGTTTAACATTAAATGAGGAGATAAAATCCTACAACAGAGTAATTTCCAAAGCTTTCCAAAATTTTGAACTTCCTTGAATGGACAACCACCTGCAACCAGCCTCCTTACCCAATATCTTCCACCAACTACCGGCCATCAGAAATACACTGGTCACACATGGCCAACATGGAGTAGATATGTTTTGACTACGTACATATGCCTGCTTGTCTGGAGGTCTTACCTACCTAAATGTAAATGAAACTTTTTAAATACACGTTTTTGTTTTAATCCTCTATAATGATGCATCAGATAGCTCAGTGGTTAGAGAGTTAGAATTGTACTTAGAATGTTGCTGGTTTAATTCCTGACTGGGCCAAATGGTGTTCTGTCCTTGAGCAAGGCATTTAATCCTAAATTGCTCCAGGGGGAATATCCCTGTATTTAATGTAAATCGCTCTGGATAAGAGCGTCTGCTATAATGATTAAAATGTAAAATCAGACACCAATATTAGTGAGCAATAAGTGAAAAAATATTGTTTAAACTTCTTGTGATTTAAAACAAATAATGGAAACATTTACAATTATAGTATTTGAACTAGGGGTGTAACGGTATGAAAGTTTCACGGTATGATAACCGTTACAGAAAATATGATGTTATTACAGTTTCACAGTATTATTAAAATGTTTATTTTGTATCTATAAAATAATTTTGTACTGCGGTGGTGTCTTCGAAAGAATGGTTGATGAAAGGCATTGTACTTGTTTGTATCAATATGTTTGATCGCACACACAGACAATCAATATGGTAGACAGTATTATAACAAGTTACTATAAGAAAACCTTGTAATGGAAAATTATTAGGAATGTATCAAGCGATTATGAAATATATTTGGAATACCATCGAATGTATTAAAGGATGGGGGCCAAA
>JACXGM010041032.1:0-10185 GCA_016801145.1 Umbra pygmaea
ACCTGTAGTAACATGGGACCCATATAATTCACCACTGTTGACCTGTAGTAACATGGGACCCATATAGTTCACCACTGTTGACCTGTAGTAACATGGGACCCATATAATTCACCACTGTTAACCTGTAGTAACATGGGACCCATATAATTCACCACTGTTAACCTGTAGTAACATGGGACCCATATAGTTCACCACTGTTGACCTGTAGTAACATGGGACCCATATAGTTCACCAGCTCACCACTGTTGACCTGTAGTAACACAGGATCCATAAAGTTCACCACTGTTAACCTGTAGTAACATTGGGACCCCTATAGTTAACCACTTTTTACCTGTAGTAACACGGGATCCATAAAGTTCACTACTGTTAACCTGTAGTAACATGGGATCATTATAGTTCGCCACTGTTGACCTGTAGTAACACGGGATCCATATAGTTCACCATTGTTAACCTGTAGTAGCATGGGACATGTTCATGACAAGATGAAAGAAGTGGTTTGGAAATCTTAGCAAATTTATTAAAAATTAAAAATTAAAAAAGCACATGTACATAAGTATTCACAGCCTTTTCCTTCAGACTCAAAATTGAGCTCATGTGCATCCTGTTTCCACTGATCATCCTTGAGATGTTTCCACAACCTGATTGGAGTCCACCTGTGGTAAATTCAGTTGATTGGACATGATTTTGGAAAAGCACACACCTGTCTACTGTATATAAGGTAACAGTTAATAGTGTATGTCAGAGCACAAACCATGGAATTGTCTGTAGACCCCCAAAACACAGATCTGGAAAAGGGTACAAAAAATATCTGCAGCATTGAAGGTCCCAATGAGCACAGTGGCCTCCATCATCTGTAAATGGAAGAAGTTTGTAACCACCAGGACTCTTCCTAGAGCTGGCTGCCCAGGCAAACTGAGAAGGGGAGAAGGGCCTTAGTCTGGGAGGTGACCAAGAACCTGATGGTCACTCTGACAGAGCTCCAGTCTTTCTCTGTGGAGAGAGGAAAACCTTCCAGAAGAACAACCATCTCTGCAGCACTCTTCCAATCAGGTCTATACGGTAGAGTGGCCAGATGGAAGCCAGTCCTCAGTAAAAGGCACATGAGAGCCTGCCTGGAGTTTGCAAAAATGCACCTGAAGGACTCCCAGACAATGAGAAACAAAATTCTCTGGTCTGATTAAACAAAGATTGAACTCTTATGGCCTGAATGGCAAGCATCACGTCTGGAGGAAACCAGGCATTGCTCATCACCTGGCCAATACCATCCTTACAGTGAAGCATGGTGGTGGCAGCATCATGCTGTGGTCATGTTTTTCAGTGGCAGGAACTGAGAGATTAGACAGGATAAGGGAAAGATGAATGCAGCAATGTACAGAGAAATCCTTGCTGAAAACCATTTCCAGAACGCTCTGGACCTCAGACTGGGGTGAAAGTTAATCTTCCAACAGGACAACAACCCTAAGCACACAGCCAAGATAACAAAGGAGTGGCTACAGGACAACTCTGTGAATGTCCTTGAGTAGCCCAGCCAGAGCCCGGACTTCTGGAGAGATCTGAAAATGTCTGTGCACCAACGCTCCCCATCCAACCTGATTGAGCTTGAGAGGTCCCTCAAAGAAGAATGGGAGAAACTACCCAAAAATAGGTGTGACAAGCTTGTAGCATCATACTCAAAAAGAGTTGAGGCTGTAATTGCTGCCAAAGGTGGGGGCGCAGATGGCTTGTGGTTAGGGAGTCCGACTTTAGTAGTTGGAAGGTTGATTCATGAGTGAGCCAAATGCAGTGTCTTTGAGCAAGGCACTTCACCTTAAGTTGCTCTAATGGAATGTCCCTGTACTTACTGTAAGTCGCTCTGAATAAGAGCATCTGCTAAATTATTAAAATGTAAATGTAAAAGTTGCTTCAACAAAGTATTGAGCAGAGGCAGGGAATACTAATGTACATGTGCTTTTTTCATTTTGTAATGTTTATACATTTGCTAAGATTTCAAACACACTTCGTTCACATTGTCATTATGGGGTATTGTTTGTAGAATTTTGAGGGAAACAATGATTCTAATACATTTCGGAATAAGGTTGTAACATAACAAAATGTGGAAAAAGTGAAGCGCTGTAAAGAAGCGCTTTCTGGACGCACTGTATCTCACCAGCTGGTCCAGGTAATTTGAAGTGTTGGTACTGTGTGTTTGTGAGATGGAAATGTGTTTGTGTGTTTTTAAAAATGTTTGTTTGTGTTGTTAATGAGTCTGTGTGTATATCTAGGTGTGTTTCTACAAAGACTACATCCCTGTGTACTCATAATAGTGTGTCTGTGTTTCTAGGCTTGTGTGTGCAGTGCCTACATCCCTGTGTACTGTGGCCTGATTCCTCCAACCTTACGAGGAGTGGTGAGTTCAGCTTCTTATCAGTAGTTTCAATGTCATTACCTATCCCTAACTATACCTGACTAGTCCTTATTAAACATATCCCTAACTATACCTGACTAGGCCTTATTAAACATATCCCTAACTATACCTGACTAGGCCTTATTAAACATATCCCTAACTATACCTGACTAGGCCTTATTAAACATATCCCTAACTATACCTGACTAGTTCTTATTAAACATATCCCTAACTATACCTGACTAGTGTTTATTAAACATATCCCTAACTAAACCTGACTAGGCCTTATTAAACATATCCCTAACTATACCTGACTAGGCCTTATTAAACATATCCCTAACTATACCTGACTAGTCCTTATTAAACATATCCCTAACTATACCTGACTAGTGTTTATTAAACATATCCCTAACTAAACCTGACTAGGCCTTGTTGAACCTAACTCTGAAAATACATTATTTATCTTAAAATTGTTACAAGTCTTTGATAGAGCAGGAGTCAGATGCTGGTATACCTTTCAAAGAACATGTTTAATGAAATAAACCAAGGCTGTAACAAAATACTTGGGAATAGGAATGAGGGAACAGTAATCCCTAAAATAATTAATACTCAGAATACTCAGGCATACTCAGGCACTGCCAAGACATCAACATAACAGTAGACATTAATGCACACTGGATGTTAACACACAGCGACATCTATAGAAGAGCTCATGAGCTGAGTGGAGACAATCAGAGATTTGCATGCCAGCAGGGGGTGCCAAAGGCTGGGAAGTTGTTACATAAATACAATTTAAGAGTTCCTGTCTTGTGCTGCTAGGATTTTAGGGAATGTAACATCTCGAAATATTAAGTGAAATAGTAAAAAAATACATTTTAGTGTTGATTGTGTAGGTGTCCAAATCTCAGCTTTACTGTAATGGAAGCCATTCTTCTGGTTCACCAAGCGTACGTTCACACACAGAAATGACAGTATGTAAACATCAAACTGTTGCCAAACAAACAACAGGAATTGGATTAGTCTGTCCAGCCTAATGACCTTCAACCCTGTTTCATGGCTTTAGTTTCCATGTATTGTTGTCTTCTCTGCTCTTGGCTCAGGGACAGACAGTGACCCACCCCTCCACACACTGCTTCTCCTCTCGTCTTGGGTGGATCACCATTTTTCTAATTCTCTGGAATGTTTCCTTCTGGCCAGCTGTTCTGTTCACTTTAATGTAAAATTCATACAGGCCCTAAATGTAAGTTTTGTTTTTATTAACATTTACAACAAAGAAAAGTGAGAAAGTTCAACATGTTTAACACTTTCATTCAAGACACTTTGATACAGGGCAACTATGTTAAATCAGTGAAAAACCCAGTAACCTAGTGTCTCACATTTACTTACAGTAGGTGTAACAAACATCAACAAGGACAACAACAGTGGTGAGCAGAACAGCATCTCACAGATAGGCTATTGAATCAGACGGCCACATCAGGTTTTATGGTTGTCAGCTAAAAACAAGAGGACGTTGATCCAGTAGGTAGATTTCCATCATGCTACCATGAGCAGGGGGAGAATATTGGCTGGTTGGAATCCTGCTTCAGTTTGAGAGGCTACGCAGAGCCCAGGCCTCAAACCAGTAGCGCTGATTTGGGATGAGATGGAACCAATGTACTGCTGTCCAATGAGATGGTACCATCTTACTGCTGTCTAATCAGATGGAAGTAATGTACTGCTGTCCAATGAAATGGAACCAGTGTACTGCTGTCAAATGAGCTGCAGCTGTGTGATCTATGCCCACTGCATGTTCTGATAAAAGAAAAGGAACCCGCATGCTCCACCACGTATCTTTATTTTACTAAAATGACAACGTTTCGATTTACAGAGATCTTCAAAGACCTGACGAAGAACTCTGTAGATCAAAACGTTGTCATTTTAGTCAAATAAAGATACGTGGTGGAGCATACACGTGTGTGCGGGTTCCTTTTCTTTTATCTGATATATCCTCAACCCTGAACCAGATTTAGGATGTGCATTTGATCTTACACTACACTGCATGTTCTGAACCTTTGTGTGATCTTTTCTCACTGCATGTTCTGAACCTTTGTGTGATTTTTTGCTCACTGCATGTTCTGAACATTTGTGTGATCTATGCCCACTGCATGTTCTGAACCTTTGTGTGATCTATGCCCACTGCATGTTCTGAACCTTTGTGTGATCTATGCCCACTGCATGTTCTGAACCTTTGTGTGATCTGTTCTCACTGCATGTTCTGAACATTTGTGTGATCTATGCCCACTGCATGTTCTGAATCTTTGTGTGATCTATGCCCACTGCATGTTCTGAACCTTTGTGTGATCTATGCTCTCTGCATGTTCTGAACATTTGTGATATCTATGCCCACTGCATGTTCTGAACCTTTTTGTGTTCTATGCCCACTGCATGTTCTGAACCTTATGCCTACTGCATGTTCTGAACCTTTGTGTGATCTATGCCCACTGCATGTTCTGAACCTTTGTGTGATCTATGCCCACTGCATGTTCTGAACCTTTGTGTGATCTATGCCAACTGCATGTTCTGAAACTTTGTGTGATCTATGCCCACTGCATGTTCTGAACCTTTGTGTGATCTATGCCCACTGCATGTTCTGAAACTTTGTGTGATCTATGCCCACTGCATGTTCTGAAACTTTGTGTGATCTAGGCCAAATTCATTCAGGCTGTTCTGGAGGCAAAAGTGTCTGAATTGAAGGTGTGCCTGATATACGACAGAGTGTATTCTACTGGTAGTACATGCCTGGCTGTGTTGACGACCATGGAGGTTACAATCAGGGGAACACCTCTTAGTTTAGGACAGGACAAGAGACCTCATCCACGTGGTCAGTGTTCTCCATGTTTGGGAAGAGCTATTGTCTCTATCAGGGTTGCTAACTTTAAGACTTTGGCTAACGTGAGACTGTAAAATTTCTGTGTGTGTGCGCGCAGAGAACATTTTTGGTAAACCTAACCCTAATTTAAAAAATGTCAGTCCTTGTTTACTTAAATTTATGCAAAAAAAACAACAACTAATAGAATGGAAACACATTTTTTATGCTGATAGCGTGAGAGTCATGCCAGATGCGTGAGAGTTGGCAACCCTGTCTCTATCGATTGACAAAGTGTACAGTGGCTTCCCTTAATATTGCTTCCCTTGGTAAATGAGCAAAATTAGCTGTTAATTGTTTTTTCTTTATACATTTTATCTTTCATTAAAAAAAATGTAAAACCATCTAACCCTTAAGAGAGGTCAAACAGTTCAAATAAGGCTCATAAGTGTCATAAACACTTATTTTTCTAAAATATTCGTGATCCACAATTATTGACACCTCTTCATGTAGTCGTTTATTCAAGCTCCCTTTGTCAAGATAACAACTCTGAGTCTTTTCTGATTTGTATTGAGGTTTTAGAACACATGGTAAAGGATCTGAGACCATTCCTCCATAAAGAATCTCTCCAGATCCATTCTGGTGTCAGTTAAACATGTGTTGATTTTGACATGTGTTTTGGATCATTGTCCAGAAGGAAAATCCAACCACAGTCCAGTTCATGCTTCCTGGCAGTGGCAGTCAAGTTTGGATTTAATATCTGCTGGTACTTAAACTCCATCATACCATGTATCCTAACAGCTTATCTAGGACCTTTTGCCTTTTCTACATGGCTATGTTTCTGTCTATGCCAAACCCTTTTATGTTTCATATTTTGGTTTCATCTAATCATATAACCCGGTCTCAATGTAAGTTCCAGTGACGTCTGGCAAAGTGTAGGCTGGTGCCAATATTAGTTAAGGTCACTGTAAGACGCATCACATACACTCTAAAATAATTTATCCAAGAAGGGTTCTTCAATTGTCCTGGCAGAACATCTCCAAGGAAGATACAGAGCGTCTGCTGATGTTGATGCACCGTAGACTTCAAGCAGTTGTTGCATGCAAAGGATATGCAACCAAATATTAACAATTATTACTTTATTCTACATTATGTTACACTGTCCACTATTTTCTGGTGCCCGAAAATGGGGGGCCATGAACTTACGTTGCTGTCATTTCTGAACGGTTCACCTGAGATGTTTGAAAATACCCTCAAATTAAAGCTGACAGTCTACACTTCAAACTAATTGTCATTGGGGGGGCCATGGTGTCATTTCAAACTCTAAGTGCTAGAGTAGAGTACCAAAATATCCAGAAAATGGTCACTGTCCAAAGAATTATGGAGCTCACTGTAAACCCTGTCAGTGTGATGCATGATACCTTGCAGTAAATATTTCTCTGGTCCTGTGTTCGTAATAAGAATATTTTTGTCACAATCAAATGCTTGTCCCCCCAGCGTTATGTGGACGGGGGGATTAGTGACAACCTCCCCCAGTACGAGCTGAAGAACACCATCACCGTGTCTCCGTTCTCGGGGGAAAGCGACATCTGTCCGAGGGACAGGTCCACCAACATGCACGAACTCCGCTTCACCAACACCTCCATCCAGTTCACACTCACCAACCTGTACAGAGTGTCCCGAGCTCTGTTCCCCCCCGATCCACAGGTACACACGCACACGCACGCACGCACACACACACACACACACACACACACACGCACACACACGCACTCACACACGCACGCACGCACGCACACACACACGCCGCACACACACACACGCACGCACACACGCACGCACACACACACACACACACACACACACCACACACACAAACACACACACACTTTCAGAGAGGACATTGATGAGGATTGTGTTTGTGTGTTTCAGGTAATGAAGAACATGTGTAAACAGGGATATAAAGACGCCCTTTACTTCTTAAAGAAGAATGGTGAGTAGCACTAGAACTGATTCATCACCTGGCTGCTCCCTCTGCTGGACATCGGTGGCATTACATTTTGTTCTGCTTTTAAAGGGGAACAAAGACGATATTCCATCATTTGTTTATATTCTAATAATAATCATTTAATGAATCATTTTGTTCTCCTGCTTAATTCCATCTGTATCTCATGATGGCACCATATTGTTTTCTATAATAGCGCTCAATTAAACATTTCTAGCACAAATGAAAACAAATTAACCATTGTTTTTTCCAACAAAAAGCTAGAGATAGTCTTCATAAAGTAAAACTGTCAACCTAAATTATTCCCATATTTACTTTTGACTACATTAAAACGTGACACAGACCCTATGAGCTATGTTATTACTTGAATTATTTTGTAAGCTTAACATATGACTGCATTATGATATGAATATGAACAGATTACTTCAGTTGTAATATGCTATACTCTATCATTCTGTTAGGCTAAATTGTCTATTATTGAATTATGGGGTTAACATATTTCATTATATTTAGTTCACATGATTTATGTGAAGATGAGAAGGTAGCACAATCTGATGAGTGAAGTATTTCCTTAAACAAATTTAAATATAATTTAAATGCTTGAATTAGTATCTCCAACACAAATAAAGCTATTATATATCATACAGTATTATAGCTCATCTTATATCCTAGCATTCCCAGTTACCCTAAACAGGGAGATGACTGATAATCTTGGTAGCATTTAGGCTGCAGTTAACAAATGGCTACTAAAAAAGGTTCACAGCAAAATCTGCAGTGTTTATTTAACTCTGCACGCTTTCTACCATGCCCCACTGAATAAACTTTACATAGGGTACATACAGACTGCTTGTTCGAAATTGATTGATGAAAGTATCCCGCCAATGATTGGATTTAGCAACGCAGGACTAACTGATTGGTCAATAGTAGAGGTGGTCCAGCCCATTTGTTTGCGTCACTCATTTCACAAGCTTACGACCCTCGAATTACAAAATTGATGCACGTAGTAAACATGTCAAAAATCTGAGCGTTCGCAAACAAGCACCCATGCATGTATTTAAGCCTCGCAGTAGAATAGTCTTTGCCGTAAACGTCTTTGTTGCAAGTCTGAAAAAATATATATACTTGCAATTACAGCTGAATTTATTCAAATATAATATTACAGATTTGAAACTTTTTAAAATGTTTTCACAGTTCATTATGCAAGCTTCTAAAATATAACTTACAGACACAAACCTAATTTTACACACTTGCAAAAATAGCATGCAAGTACGGACAAAAATATACAAGCTTGCAAAACGAGATTACAGATTTGTTAAAGCAAACTTGTTACCACAAACTTCACTGTACAACCACAAACCTCAACATTTAACCACACAACTTTGCCTACAAGTCTACAGACTTTTGACATATTTAATATTCCATACAGAAAAGGCTTTTTCTGCATCACTCTCCCGTACAGCTTCTCCTTGTGCAAAGTGCACTGAATTGTTGAACGATGGACAGTGACACCATCTGCAGCAAGATGATGTGTAGGTCTTTGGAGGTGGTCTGTGGGCTGTTTTTGACCGTTCTCACCATCCTTCGCCTTTGCCTCTCCAATATTTTACTTGGCCTGCCACTTCTGGCCTTAACAAGATCTGTGCCTGTGGTCTTCCATTTCCTCACTATGTTCCTCACAGTAGACACTGACAGCTTAAATCTCTGCGACAGTTTTTTATAGCCTTCCCCTAAACCATAATGTCAAACAATCTTTGTTTTCAGGTCATTTGAGAGTTGTTTTGAGGCCCCCATGTTGCCACACTTCAGAGGAGAGTCAACGGGAACAACAACTTGCAATTGGCCACCTTAAATACTTTTTCTCATGATTGGATGCACCTGTCTATGAAGTTCAAGGCTTAATGAGCTCACCAAACCAATTGTGTGTTCCAATTATTCAGTGCTAGGTAGTTACAGGTATTCAAATCAACAAAATGATAAGGGTGCCCAAATTTATGCACCTGTCTAATTTAGTTTTGATGCATATTGCACATTTTCTGTTAATCCAATTAACCTAATTTCACTACTGAAATATTACTGTGTCCTTCAGTTATTTGATAGATCAAAATGAAATTACTGATCCAAACACCCAACCATTTATAAATGGAAATCTTGGAAATTGTCAGGGGTGCATATGACTGTATTTAGTTTGTGCTGTATCAAAAGCATAAGGCTAGTCCATGTCATTAATTTGACTGAGTACATAGATTTGTGAATAACCTGTTTTGTTCAATATGGAAGGCAGTAATTTAAACCTACATATCTAAGTTTCTTTTGCTGGACAAGCCATTTGAGTTTTTTGCAACTGATGTGAGCTAGAGCTGAAAAAATATATATGCAACAAACACGGATAATAAAAATACACACAAAAAATATATGTAACAAACACGGATAATAACAGTACACACAAAAAATATATATGTAACAAACACGGATAATAACAATACACACAAATAATATATATGTAACAAACATGGATAATAACAATACACACAAAAAATATATATGTAACAAACATGGATAATTACAGTACACACAAAAAAGTACTCATATCCTATCAATCAGAAAGTTCTTCTTTCATGTTACAATAGGATGTATTTTGTGCCAGAGTTGGTCTACTGGTCTAACGCCGAAACTAGACCAGACGTGTCACGTCACCGAACGAGACGGAAACACAAGTCGCATGTTTTAGGTAATGAATACCTAAAGATACCACTGGTCTAGATAATGAATACCTAAAGATACCACTGGTCTAGGTAATGAATACCTAAAGATACCACTGGTCTAGATAATGAATACCTAAAGATACCACTGGTCTAGATAATGAATACCTAAAGATACCACTGGTCTAGATAATGAATACCTAAAGATACCACTGGTCTAGGTAATGAATACCTAAAGATACCACTGGTCTAG
>JACXGM010041033.1:0-10159 GCA_016801145.1 Umbra pygmaea
AAATGATAGGGCCCTACGTAGCCAATGTGTAAATGATAGGGCCCTACGTAGCCAATGTGAAAATGATAGGGCCCTACGTAGCCTGCTGTCTTCAGTGCAACACGTAGGATAGGTGTGATGTGGCCCCTAATAGATCCTGACCTGAGTGTCCGCCCGTGTCCATGGCCGTCCCAAACAGAAGGACGTACTCTGTGAGGGAGGCGTGCAGTAGGCACATGGAGCCCATCCAGCCACCCGCATTAACAAATACCCACTGCAGGTCCTCATCTGGCAGGATGTGTCCTGGGTACTTCTTCCGCAACTCCACCACCACTTTGGAAAATGCCTGATCATGGTCCTGACCTGAAGACAACCACAACAGCATGGTGAGGTCATTACAAATATACTGGCTCAGAAGTAAAAATGTTGTTATCTTGACATTTAAATGTAGGGAAGTAATGTCATCATGTAGTCTGGCTAAACATCGGAAGAAATAAACGTAGCAACAAGGATTTACAATTTTATAGTCGGCAGAAAAGTTAAATACAGTGCTCTCCGCAATTTACCCATGGTAAATATGTGCAAAACAGGCTGTAAAAAGGAGATTTTTATAGTTATAATTATTTACAATCTAACCCTTCAGTGACATAAAAATAATTGAAAAGTCCCCACCCCCAATTGTGTGTACCACAATTATTGGCACCCCTTTACTTAAACCTTAGTGCAACTTATTTTTGCCAAGATAACAGCTCTGAGTCTACTGCTATAGTGTGTAATGAGGTTGGAAAACACATGTTAAGGGATCTCAAACCACTCTTCCATAGAGAATTTGTCCACATCTTTCAGATTCTCAGGTCCACGCTTGTGGACTCTTTTCTGTTCAGCTCATCCCACAAGTTGTCTATGGGGTTTAGGTCAGGGGACTGGGACGGCAAAACCTTGTTTCTATGGACAGTGAACCATGTGTTGATTTAGAGGTTTTCATTGGATCATTGTACTGCTGGAAAATCCAATCATGGCCCAGTTTAAGCTTCCTGGCAGAAGCAGTCAGGTTTTGATTTAGAATCTGCTAGTGCATGTACAGGTGTACTGGGGTAAAAAAAAAAGTAATTGTATTTGCCATGTTTTATTAGAAAAAAATAGAATAAAAGTAAAAGGAATTACAACCCCAAAAACAAAGATAGTCAGTTAATATTAAACAACTGAGCCATCAGTTATGAAATAAAGTAATAAAAGCGTGGTTGTATTACACAGAGGTTCTGTTTTCTTCCAACAAATGTGTCTCTACCAGACTGTGAAGAACAAGTGTACAGCACCTGGTACAGCAGTCACACTGGGGGGGGGGGGGGGGGGGGGGGGACCAGAAACATCACAAGAGGCTATGTTAATAATAAAATATTGATATGCAAATTATTAGAAACAGTAATGTATTCAAAGTTAAAGACAGCATGTGGGTTTCAACTTCTTTCTCTCCCACCCCACCTATAGCTGCCAAAATCCTGCCATGATATCAAAGCAGTTAGCAGCACTCTGGTCCTAAAAGTTGTAAGCAGGCAACTGCTTTCAACTAAGCTAACAAGCTACAGTAATTTGCATATTATTACACTATTATTCCAGATTTACATTTAAGTCGTTTCAGCTCTTATCCAGAGCGACTTAAGTGAATACAGGGACATTCACCCTGGAGCAACGTAGTGTAAAGTGCTTTGCTCAAGGACACAACGTAATTTGGCTCTGTCAGGAATCGAACCGGCAACCTTAAGACTCCCTAACCACTAAGCCAACTGCGCCCCATGATGGTAAGCTATACACTGTACGAGGTACCTGCATACTGCCTGGCCAGGGTGGCCACATCTTCTTTGGTGAACACATACTGTTTGTTTGCCATCCAGTGTCGCAGGTAAAGCACCATCAACACACACATTCCAGCCACAACGATCAACTTTAACACTTTAGTCGTCAACGACATGGTTCAGAGATTAAAGTAAAAAAAAAGCACGACGAGCAAAATCAAACAACAACAGATCCCGATAACTAAGCGGACAGACTGGGCGTTTCAACTTTCACCTCCCTAAGAAACGCATTTGAATGGTGCTGTAGCACCGCCCTCTAAACAAATGTACGTAGTCATTAGCCAATAACAAACCGATATCTGGAAATATAGCCAATCCGGGTCGTGTGAAAATGTTCGCGCAAGCACAGTGGGCGTGACAAAATCGCAGGTGCGCTCGGTTTTCTTTCCAGGATGTGACGTGCCGCTACGCAAATAACGCACACATCTGAAAGGTGTGTTGTATGATTAGAGCATTTTTAAAACACGTACAAAACATTTTCGTCTGACCTTTAACTGCTCTGCTAAACGCCCTCTCATCGTGCACTGCGTCAATTTCGAAATGGTAAACATGCGTTCGCATGCGCAGAGTTGACTCTCATCACTAGTCCATTTCCAGAGTAGGAAGAGGTCTCAAAGCCGCTCATTCAAACTTCGGCTGGTTTTTACCATTTTTACAAGTATCGCTGCAATGAGCAACAATAGTGAACTCCGCTTTGATCCGAAAGGTAAAAACACATGTAATTCTTGGCATTTGTTTTACTAGACACAACCAGAACACATACTAGAACGAACAGGTTTTGCGTGTGTTTGGTTTGGTCTTGTATGAGTGTCAGACAGTCAGCAAGACAACCCGTGATTCAGTGTCTGTTGTGGTTTTTAGAGTAAAATAAATAACTTACCGTATGTACGTTTTTGTCGCCACCTGCAGGTCGTTAATTTAGACGTTCAAACTGTCACATGACTGAAACGCCGGCTCTTAGAAATCATTAACTACAACAGGATTATTGATGTAACACCGGGTCAGACTGGGACTGAAAAACGGCCAGGGACTTTGAAATGCAGACCAGCCCACGACCCGTGTACAGTTCCCAAATACAAATGAACGCGCCATGTACTATATGATACTAAACTATGCATTATCAAAACTGTCTGCTAACAAGATTAAATCTAATAATACAGTATTTTAAAGTGCTTCATACTTCAAGCCATAACAGATTTACTTTTTCTTTCATGTGGTCACTGGTCACAAATTATAAATTATTTACAAATACTGTAAAAAAGGGATATGGTGATGTATTTTTTATTTATTTAACCTTTATTTAACCAGGTGGGCACGTTGAGAACAATTTCTCATTTAAAACGGCGACCTGGCCAAGATAAAGCAAAAAAGGTGCAAGTACAGACAGTGTTACACACAAATACAAATACACAAGAATTACACAAAGGGTAAAGTAAGGAATAAAGAAAAAAATACAATCAAAATTGAACGAGCTAGGTGTAAGTACATGTACAATTAGTGCAAATAAATCAGAGATTCAGAGGTAGATTGAATTGTATACAGTGACAGGGAAATACAATGAACTAGTTAACACTAGTATGACTGTGCAAATGGTAACAGTGCAAATAACAGTTGAATAATATATTTAAAAAGTACAATACTGCTCAAGTCAGTATATACAAAGGTGCTTATTTTTGGCAAAATGCTAAGGTAGTGGATCAGATAGGGAGAGTTAGTGTACATGTGAAGGGGGGGGTCAGCAGGTGCAGTGGTTAGACAGAAGCTCTGATAATCGTGATTTAAAGGAAGTGATGGGGACAGTGGTCACGAGTTTCAGAGTCTTCTGTAGCTCGTTCCAGTCATTAGCTGCGGCGAACTGGAATGAATTTCGGCCAAGAGAGGTGTGGGCTTTAGGAGTGATCAAGGAGATGTACCTGGATGAGCGCAGATTACGGGACGGTGAGGCAATGGTGAGGAGTGAGTTCAGGTAAGGGGGGGGTTTCTTAGGATTGAATTGTAAATTAGGTGATACCAGTGGGTCAGGCGCCGAGTGTGTAATGAGGGCCAGCCCACTAGTGCATATAGGTCACAGTGGTGGGTGTTAAATGGGGCATTGGTAACAAATCGGATGGCACTATTATAGACTTCGTCTAGCTTTTTAAGTAGGGAAGTGGAGGCAGTTCTATAAATGACATCCCCGAAATCAAGGATTGGAAGGATATAAAAAAAAGATGTACAGCTCTGGGAGAAATTTACAGACTACTGCAAATTTTTCATAAATCAGCCCATTTGAAAACCTCTGGAATGTGATCAAGAGGAAATGGATGGTCACAAGCCATTGAACAAAGCCCGATTAGCTTGAATTTTTTGCCAGGAGTGGCATAAAACCACCCAACATCAATGTGAAAGACTGGTGGAGAGCATGCCAAGATGCAAAGCAATTATTATTTTATACAATTATTATTATTATTCCACTAAATATTGATTTCTGAACTCTCCCAAGTTAACACATTTATATTGTGTTTTTTAAAAATTAATATGAACTTATTAGCTTTGCATTATTCGAGGTCTGAGAACACTGCATCTTTTGTTATTTTGAAGAGTTTTCATTTTCTACAAATAAATGCTCTGAATGACAATATATTTTATTTTAGAATTTGGAAGAAATATGTTTAGTATTTTATTGAATAAGGTTGGAGTTGAAACATAAGCATAATAATGATGATATGGTCAAAATACTGACTTGCCTAATAATTGTGCACATGTGTATGCAGTGCTTTGTTATACACGAAAGCACATGTTAAAATGTTTCTTTTTTTCATACTGTTGTCTGGTTCTCTATCTGCTTTTTGATTTCGCTAAAGAACAATAATCAGTTAACTATAATCAAAGATCAAAATCAATTGAATTAACGAATGTGCATATAATAACCCTGTTAACTTATATTCTATTGTGCACAGTTACATTACTGCACCTGTCAGTCTCTGCCCTGGACCCTCCCACTACCGTCACATTAGCCTCTATCTCTTTCTGTCTCTTCATTCCCAGCATCACCTGTGGCTGCTTTCATATGCAGAACAGAAAAATAAAGACATAACACATTTATTATTTAAAGCCATGTTTGTGGCTGCTGCCTTCGCCGATTTACCCAGCATTATTTACAGACAGGCGTCCACACAGGCAGCTCTGTGTTCCTGGAGACGCTGCAGTTCATGTGCAGACCATGCACTGCCCATTGTTCTACCTCACCTGTTTTTACTATTTGTTAAATATTGTTTTTTTAAGTTCAATAAATGTTCCTTTTTTAAATTGAGACTGGTAACATTAGTTATCATCATTGTGTCATTTTTATGATTTAAATTGAGGGAGCAAAAGCAGTATCGGCTCCAAATATCGGCCCAAGAAAATCAGCAACCCGTTTCGATCATCGGCTGAGGCTGATGAAAAAAAAATTGTTATCAGCATCGGCACAAAAAAATCCATATCGGTCGATCCCTACTTCTGTCTCACATTACAAAGCCTATCTAAATTGGCTAACAGTAATACCAAATGTATAAACTATTTTTTATATTGAAAACATATTTTTTTTATGTCAAAGGCTGCTGCTTACACCTACCTAATGTCTCTGTTAGCTACTGCCGCATCTCCAGTTAGGTTGCTGTCTGTCTCCCTCACTTACGAGATGGTCTAATGAAACACGTGTTTTATTTTTACATTTGGTAGCATTAGCTTGTAGTGCTCCTTGTTTCTTATTTAATTTTCTATGTGCCACTCTTTTGAGCTTGTCTCTTCATCTCCATTACTTTTGTTTTTCATTTTCCTCTCTTTCCAATTTCCTCTCTAACTCTGCCTTGTCGGCAGCTCCGCAACTCCTTGTACAAGGATCTTTGGGATGGCGAAAGGCACTCACAATGTTCATCCAACCACGTCACCCAGCTGCCGATTCTTTTCGAGCTGCTCATCCGAAATGAAAGCCTTTAGTCAGATGATACACGTGATGATGATTAAGTTCACCAAATATACTAACGCGATTGAATTTACAGACGTCTGACCTGGACACAAAGAGACGCTAGAGAGCGACGTGGCAAAATAAGCTTATCTACCCCAAATCCCGGGCAGCTCTATGCTAATTTGTGCTCCCTCGTTCTGGAGGTCCGGGGAAAATCAAAGAACCCATAGTCAGGCTTAAACCACTGACAATCATGATGTAGACTGTCCTGCAAGGCAGCAACTTAACCCACTACGCCACATGGACCCACCTTCATCTCCATTTGTTTGGAGAACCAACAATAATAATGTAGAAACAGCTCAATGTGCATCGGATCCACGCAACTCAACTGTAAAAACTCTGCACTGATTCACTTCCCTACTACTCAAATGAATTCACAGAAGACGAGGACACATCGACCAATTGCGGTCTGTTAAATAAAAAATACTCTTCTGATGCCAGCACGCAACAAGAACGCGCACAAGCATTCCCACAAAAGAGAGACTTGGGGAGAATCTAGCCAGGCTACACAAATTTACAGGACGTATGACCGTTATTATATATGTCCATGAGTACCGGCTGTGGAAGCCAAGTGCACAGTTTTTTGCATGGTGCTGTAGCCAAGGTGGCGGTTACTTAGACCGACCGTTTGGGAAGTGCTCCGATTCTCACGATGGCAGTCCGACCCTCCTCAGGTGTTTTTTTTTGTTCCAGAGCACCAGCACCTGCGCTACAACCCTCTACGAGACACGTGGGTTCTTGTGTCAGCCCATCGGATGAAGAGGCCCTGGAGTGGCCAGGTGGAGAAGGAGGAGGATGTCCAGGTCTCCCGCTATGACCCAAACAACCCCCTTTGTCCTGGGAACACTAGGGCCAACGGAGAAGTGAGTAGTTATCTGTCCTGGAAGGTGTGAAACAAGCACAATATTGAGTAGTCCCATCTAAGTAATGTCCTACGGAATAATAATTCTTCCAGCCAGGGTCTAGATTCATGGATGATATAGACTTTGCCACTGGAAGCTGTATTTGAGGCACAGCCATTAGGGTTCAGGGGTTGGAAGGTTATTTAGTTTAGTCTTATTTTACCTGCTAAATTGACAACATCCAAATTCTGATTTATCAAATACTTTCAAATGTTAAGAGGTGGGAACACCTCAACCAGTGATTAGTTACTTGGGAATTTTAGAGCCCACAGAAAGTCAGGCCACCAGGGGCAGACTGGCAATCGGGAGGTTCGGGAGTTTTCTCAAACGGCTGGTCCATTCCGGGCCGAACAGGCTATCATATTTTAATTTGACGGCGGGTTGGCCATTTACAGTCCTGCAAAATTGAGAGAGTTTCTTGGTCATCTCTATATTTAGATTAGCTACGGCGAAATCGAGAGGGTGAGTGACGGACGTGGGGGGGGCAGATTCCGCATGCATGTGCCAACGGAGAGTGCTGCGCCAGCGCGCACCCCCCCAGCCGGCCGCTCCTTCCCAAAGTCCCCGGCCAAAATTTTCACTTTCACATCACTGCACCTTCTTAAAGATGATTTCAAAACGTAGCTCTGTTGTTTGGATATCTGGAGTGCTGTCAGTAGCGAGAATAACTCAAACAATCTGTATTGCCAAAACCGTGTTATTCCCTGTTCCAGTTTACACCCGTTACGCATTTACAGGGCAAGATTAAAACGTGCTTTTAGCCTCTTAACATGTTTGAAATGTCATTACTAGTGCATATAGCCATGTGCAGTGATTCCTAATAGTGAACACAGCAAATCTAACAAATCAGCCAGTGTACATACGCGTGTTTATTTTCCGTTTTCCAGTGAAGTCCACACTAGTCGATTGTCGAAGTCATACAATCTAATATTCCAAAATGTATTTTTCCACAAAAAAATGTTTTGTATAAACAATACACCATAATGACAATGTGAAGGAAGTGTGTTTGAAATCTTTGCAAATATGTTAAAAATAAAAAACAAAAAAGCACATGTACATAAGTATTCACAGCCTCTGCTGAATACTTTGTTAATGCACCTTTGGCAGCAATTACAGCTATGAGTCTTTTTTAGTATGGTGCTACAAGCTTGGCACCCCTATTTTTTGGCAGTTTCTTGCATTCTTCTTTGCAGGACCTGTCAAGCTCCATCAGGTTGGATGGGGAGCGTTGGTGCACAGCCATTTTCAGATTAGAATCGGGTTCAGGTCTGAGCTCTGGCTGGGCAACTCAAGGACATTCACAGAGTTGTCTGGTAGCCACTCCTTTGTTATCTTGGCTGTGTGCTTAGGGTCATTGTCCTTTTGGAAGATGAACCTTCACCCCGGTCTGAGGTCCAGAGCACTCTGGAGCAGGTTTTCAGCAATTCATTTTTCCCTCGATCCTGACAAGTCTCCCAGTTCCTTCCGCTAAAAACATGCCCACAGCATGATTCTGCCACCACCACTTTCACTGTAGGGATGGTATTTACCAGGTGACGAGCAGTACCTGGTTTCCTCCAAAAATGACGCTTACCATTCAGTCCGTAGAGCTCAATCTTTGCATCAGATCGGATAATTTTGTTTCTCATGGTCTGGGATTCCTTGAGGTGCCTTTTGGCAAACTCCAGGTGGGCTCTCAGGAGTGGTCTTCCGTCTGGCCACTCTACCATACAGGCCTGATTGGTGGAGTGTTGCAGAGATGGATGTTCATCTGGAAGGTTCTCCTCTCTCCACAGAGGATTGTTGGAGCTCTGTCAGAGTGACCATCAGGTTCTTGATCACCTCCCTGACTAAGGCCCTTCTCCCCCAATCACTCAGTTTGCTAGGAGGCCAGCTCTAGGAAGAGTCCTGGTGGTTCCAAAATTCTTCCATTTACAGATGATGGAGGCCACTATGCTCATTGGGATCTTCAATGCTGCAGATGTTTCTATACTCTTCCCCAGCTCTTTCCCTCGACACAATCCTGTCTCTGAGGTCGTCAGACAATTCCTTGGACTTCATGGCTTGGTTTGTGCTCTGACATGCACTGTTAACTGTGGGACCTTATATAGACAGGTGTGTGCTTTTCCAACTCATGTCCAATCAACTGAATTTACAACAGGTGGACTCCAATCAGGTTGTGGAAACATCTCAAGGGTGATCAGTGGAAACAGGATGCACCTGAGCTAAGTTAAGTGTCAGGGCAAATACTGTGAGTACTTATGGACATGTGCTTTTTTTTTTAATTTGCTAAGATTTCAAACACACTTTTTTCACATTGTCATTATCGGGTATTGTTTGTAGAATTTTTTTAGGAAATATTGAATTTAATCAATTTCAGAATAAAGGTGTAAGATAACAAAATGTGGAGAAAGTGCTGTGAATCCTTTTTGGATGCACTGTATTTTGCCTGATCAGGCTCTGATAATAATGGCTGCTTGAATACAGTGAGGAGACAAAGTTAGTTTTGTTTCCACAACTGCATCTGCAACCGAACAGCTAAATGAATTTGGGTTCACGTGCAAACCGCAAATAGCCCCCCGTACCATACCATGTGGTTAGGAATCGTGTAGCGTTGCAGCCCTCCTGTGAGTTTTTCACTTGGGCAAGCTTTTAGGATACAGTTGGATGTTCACAGGGTATGGACTTGAAGTTTGTGGGTTTGATCTGCACATCCTGATTGTTTTATAGTATTAATAACTGCAGGCATTTCTCCTATTCTGTGCTCTATATACAATTTTGTTGCATAACAAACTTGTACCCTGTTACTTCCAGCTGAATCCGGACTATGAGAGCACCTTTGTGTTCGACAATGACTTCCCGGCCCTGCAGCCAGAAGGGCCTGATCCCGGCTGTGGTCAACACTCACTGTTCCAATCTAAAGCAGCTCGCGGCATCTGGTAAAGAAAATACTATTTTATCATCTGGTAAAGAAAATACTATTTTATCATTTTAAATAATCATCGTTTTACAGGCATTCAAGTCTTGAACAACATTAAACCTTTGCCAGAGGTTGTGCTTTAAATCCTCAATGTGCATAAATCTGTCATTCTGAGATTAGATTGAGTAAGCTAGTTTGGAGAATCCCACAAGAAGGATGCGTTCTACACAGAGAGGACGTTTACCTTCTCTAATGACATAGTATTCTGCCTTTTGTAGTGTCCACTAGAGGGCTTGTAGTGTCATAGTAGTCTACCTTCTGTAGTTTCCACTGGAGGGCTTGTAGTGTCATAGTAGTCTACGTTCTGTAGTGTCCACTAGAGAACCCGAGCACGTCTACGTGAACCCCAGCACGTCTACGTGAACCCCAGCACGTCTACGTGAACCCCAGCACGTCTACGTGAACCCCAGCACGTCTACGTGAACCCCAGCACGTCTACGTGAACCCCAGCACGTCTACGTGAACCCCAGCACGTCTA
>JACXGM010041034.1:0-10158 GCA_016801145.1 Umbra pygmaea
ATAAACAGTACTTACAATACCTCGCGAAGAGGCAATGTGTTTGTGTGGCTTAAATACAGTGTGGGTGAGAGCAGGTGTTCAGAATTTGGATGATTGAGTCCGGGTATGGGAATTGTAGTTCTGAACTGGCATGACTAGGGAAGCTGTAGTCCACAGGAAGAAGAACTGGGGAATGGGAATTGTAGTGCTGAGCAATGTAAAATAGGGAAGTGGCAGTTTCCAGGGAAAGGGAACTGGGGAACGTTACACCATGGTTGTGTTGACATTTCTGCCCTTATAACTGAGGCGATTATAATTAGTGGAAGGTTAAATTTAAAATAAAAATGTTGGGTCATAAAAGAGATAAATAATTATCGATATCGACCGATATGAAAAACGTATATTGTGATAGAGTTTTTAGCCATATGGCCCAGCCCTAGGTCAGACTCACATGCACATAGGCCCTCATTTATCAAACGTGCGTAGAAACCAGTGTAGATCTGAGCGGAGAAATCATCTTACGACAAGACACGTTTGATTTACAAAACATTTTCCTCACTCCAATTCCAGCGTTTGAATGAGCCGCTGTTGATAAATCAGACAGTTGAAAACAATTGTATCTTAAATATCACGCCCACAAATACGCACGGATTAGAGGCCTTACCCTTAGAATGTACGACATGGATAAGCGAAATCCGGCAAAAGAAAAGGATTTAAAATAAAGACGCTCAGGTCTCAGGTGCCGGCCAACCACTTGGTTTAATTTGGAAGCTTAAAATCAGGCATTGATTGTTAAAGGAAAAGGCGGTGTTGACTGAGGTTACTGCTATAGTCATTGAAAGCGTGAAGTGTATTTCAAATCAATGAATAATTTTCACTAAACATTCCACGTTGTGTTTTTAAGTAGCTTTCTTACCCAACATAGCACTTACCATATTAGAAGCTCAGAATAAGATCCTGCCACAATGGTGGCTGTTGTGATCTTCATTGAATGGCACCGTTCTCAAGCGCAATATCGTGGAGAAACCCGCATGCCATAATTATGTTACAGGCCTGCTCTGGTGTGTATAGCAGTCCCCCACCCCACCCCGCTTACCCAAGACAGAGCCACATGCCCTTGAGCAAACCTATACATCACTTCACCATGGTTCGTGTGCGTGTGTGCACACTGTTGAACCTGTGCTACTGCTTAATTCGAGATTTGCAAGTGGTGTTAGGTACTCAGTCAGGGCATAACCTTTTTCACCAAGAGGAATCACATCCAACCGTTTCACCAAAGAACTATGTAGAACTATTATAATAATTGTACGAGGGCGTAACTCACAGAGGAGATGACTCCAGCCATGCAGTGCGCCCTCCTGTAGCCTTGTTTCAATGCTGTAGTTTAGGAAAATAAAGAGACGCGCGTCCCAACCGATTCATCAATGATTGTAGGTTCAACAATTCACTGAACCGAGTGGTTATACCATGAACACCGCTAGTCACAATAGAGAATTTGCGTACAAGAGCGCAGACCAGACGTAAGATTTTATCGCAGCCTACGATCACGTTGAAATTGATAAATCCTTTGCTTTGCGTAGGAATCGGCATACGCCCGTCGTACGACTGTTTTGGGTCGTACGCACGTTTCATAAATGAGGGCCATTGTGTATAAAAATAATACTTATTGCTGTTGTGCAAGTTTGGCGATTCCTCCTGCAAGTGTAAGTATATATTTTATATATTATTTGAAAAAATGTTTTCAGAGTGAGGGTGCCTTTTTTTGGGTTTGGCCTCTGCCCCTCCAGAGGCCTGAATACACATAACATATCAACAATAAGCTACAGTGAAACCAAACACTAATGGATGCAGCTGTAGCTTGTAGACAGTAAATGAAAGTGATCTATTGGTTAGGTGCCATGTCAGGTGATTAAAAACCAGGAAATACAAAAACCTGAAGTGGGAGGTGGCAGGAACTAAGCCTATTGCTGCGCTCGTTTATTCTCATCGATCCAACTCGGAACTCGGATATGACGTCACTTCCACACTTCAAGCGGGACCCATACTTTGAAAAACACTGGCATAGAGCGCATCAATCAACACTTAAACACAGCACACTTCAAAGACAATAGTAGGTAGTATAAACTACATTATCCAACCCCTTAAACAGCACACTGCAATTACACAATCTAATGTGCACATCAACCAAACCTTTAAAAACTGCACCCTGCAAACGCATACCCTCATGGTTTGTCTATGCTGTACAACATGTCCCCTACCTGACATATACTCACTTTTTAACTTTGACTGATTCGTATACAGTAGTGGACATATAAACTTATATGCGTTGTCTGCACAACGTATAACCGGTAAGCATTTTGAAAAGTTGACTAACCCAATATCCTATAAATGCATTATATTTAATAATAATAATGCATTCAACCTATATAGCGCTTTTCAAGGTACCCACAGTGAGGGGGAAAGCCCATCTGATCCACCACCAATGTGTAGCACCTACTTGGGTGATGCACAGCTGCCATTTTGCACCAGAACACTCACCACACATCACCTATTAGGTGGAGAGGTGAGTAGTTATATATGCCAATTAGGAAGGAGGGTGAATATTAAGTGGCCTTGATTGAAGTGAGGCCTGGTTGGGAATTTGGCCATGACATTGAGGTTAACACCCCTACTCTTACAATAAATGCCATGGGATTTTTAATGACCACAGTGTCAGGACACCTGTTTAATGTCCTATCTGAAAGACAGCACCCTATGCAGGGCGGATGTCCCCATCACTACCCTGGGGCATTGGGAATGATTTTAGACCAGAGGGAAGATTGCCCCCTACTGGCCCTCCAACACCACTTCCAGCAGCACTGGTGTCCCATCCAGGGACTAACCAGGCCCAACCCTGCTTAGCTTTAAAAGCAAACCAGCAGGTCAATACAGGGCTCTATGCTGCTGGCTCAAATAAAAAAATGGCTAATGAGCATCAAAACCACTCCTAAATTTGATATGATAGGTTGGTCATTTAGAATGTTAAGTTGCCTTAATATTTTAAAGCTGAACTACATAGCATTTTTGTATTAATAAGCAGTCATTCTATTAGCCTAAATTGTGGAATGAGTTTACACAATTGGAGATGGCCCCATTCACAAAAACTGAGACATTCTGTATGCACTACCCTCCTGCTATACAAATCATTGGTCCGGGTAGTGTGTTGGCAGGAAGAAACTCATCTTGAGGTGATGCGTTTGATGTATCAAATCAAAACCTTAGACAGTCTGAAACAGTAGGAAGTACATGGTTTTGTGTTAAAAGTATATTAGGCTAGCAAAACATTTTATGACAATTGGAGAAAACAGTGATAAACCCAAACCTGTAACGTGTGGGGCATTGACAGTGAACTTACATCACACAATTACAGTAATTGGAAAAGCGGAAAAGAAGAAAAGTGAGGCGGTATTTCCGGATCTTTTAAGATGCATGGTTCAGCTTTAATGGGTCAAAAGAAAATGACTGTTATTTCATTAGCAAATACCTGTAATTTAAACATGAAATATCATATTTGTTTGCATAGAACACATTAGGATAGACGTATGAGTGACTATCACTTGTAAAAAATAGAATGTCACCTATCATGCACTCACAATGTTAATGTACAAGTGTTTAACCTAGTCATAGACAGGTACAGCTGCCTACTGTCGCTGGGGGCCCTCTAACGTCTTCATTTACATTTCACATCATTACACTGTAAAGTCACCTCCATTAAATGTAATGTTCCTGTTCTAAGCCTATGTTGTGAGTGCTAGGGAACTAATGAGCTTACTCTTCAGGCTTACTCAAATCATTTTTGAAGCATGTACTGTACATCTGGCAGTCCTACATGTAGGTTTGCGTCTATGTGTAACCAAGTACAGGACATTATTTGGGAAATATTATATTAGGCTAAAATGTACAGGTCACTGATTTACACTATATATGCTTTTTATTTCTTCATATTCTCTACATTCTAATTGATTGAGTGGTGTTCCACGTCACAACTTAAATAATAATCACTGTTGTCCATGGTGCTGAAAGGACTGGTGACACAGACGCAAAGGTTTCAGCGGTGAAAACAAAGTGTTTTAATCCGAAAACACTTTTAAAATACAAAATTGCCTCGAGGGGCAGAACAGTGGCAATAGCACTTTTTGTAAACATGCACGCACAGACTGACAGTAAAACAATGACCAACAGCTACTAACACAAAGGGCTCAACTTAAATACTCTAGATAATGAGTAGTGGCTGCAGCTGTCTGTAGAATATTTTGATAAACAATTTAGCCTTAGAATGCACTTCGGTGCCTGGTCAGTTAATAACTACAAGCATGTACATCGGGAATACTGGGATAATGTAGATCCATTTTCTTAAGATCCCAAATTCGATGCTTGTCAAACTTTGTTACTGTTAAAATATCTAAGGTCAATTAATGGTTTTCATTTCTTGATTTGGGAATAGATTCCAGTTAAGTCAAAATTATTATTACGTTTACAGTATATGAATATTCACATTATCTGATTTTGAAGAAAAATTATGGTAATGATACTATTTTATCCTTCCTTTTGACAGTTAGCAGTAAGCATATAGCCTATTTGTCACAGCTCCCTGTCCTGTGGCTCCCCTTGCTGGCATGCAGGGGCTCTGGTGGTCCACTAGCCTTCTGATGTCACCTGTCCTCCTCCACCCTCTCTGCTCTGATCAGCGCAGCTGGGTTGACTTCAGTTCATTATTGTGTGTATAATGTGTTATTGTTGTCAGTGGTCCATTGTGCATTATTGTTAATTTGTTATTGATGTTTGTCATGCCTATACGTACGTATACTCTCCTTCCACCTTGCAAGGCGAAGATGAATTTTTGTTTCGTGTTTACTGTGCCCTCTATTATATATTCTCCAGAACCTCTGCTAGGTGTCACGGCATTGAGCTATAATAAAGTTCACATTATGTATGAATGCCTGCATTTGACTCCTACCTTCCATCGACACGTCACAATATTGAAGCGGTTGCACTCGTCCCATGGTGACTTTCCGTGGAGATTTTGTGCAAACAAATTACACAGCCCCAGTCACACCCTGAATTATTAACAGGGAGATGTCAGTAAGCAGTAGACATATCCACACATTCTAACACCCTGGAGCCGTGACTCTCATCTGCCACAATGCCTGGCTGACGTCAAAAACAGATAGCTCTGGGGAATGCAGGTCCAAATGTGCATTTTTTTGCCCTTACTTTCTACATGATAGAAAGCTCCCTAAAGCAATTCACAACAGTATTAGGGCTGGTTTAGTCACTGATAGTAAAGCTGTCAGACTTGGCAGTCATTTATGGGATTATAACAGTGTTGAATTGCAGTGTTGAAAGGGCAATACACATATTTCACGGGTCTGGCTATCATTTCAGTTTGGCAGGAAATAATGTTTAAGAGTATTTAAACAATGGTGAGATTCAATTTGACAGGTGACCATTCTTTAGCTATTTATTCTGTGGCTGGCTGTATTTAACCACATTTGAAGTGGCATCAGGGCAACTCACACAGGCAAGCATAATGACACACATTCACTGCCCCTTAGGCTACAGGCCATTTAACTATAGCCTTATGGACCATTAATATGTCACATCCTTTCTGAGCTGCAGCTGTCCGTCACAGTGGGGGCTCCAGACAAACATATGGTGTTGTGTGTTTTACCACAGAGACGGACCCAACACATGCTTAACTTAACGCATGCATATATTTTTCTAGCCTCTCTAGCATGTGTATCTCTTGTCCTGCCATACTATACAGGACCCCCTGGTCTGTGAGTAATCCCTTAACAGATAACATGTCTGTATTTTGCAGTTACCAAATTGATTTACATTGCTGGGAGGCGTGCTTGCAGTACGTTGTTTGGCTCTGCAAACCTACTGTTAATGTAACACAGGATGGATTCCAATAATACACAGAAACTTATCTTTTCCAGCTCACATAGTAATACATGCTACAGACTCAGGTATACAGGTTCACTGACAATGAAATTGCAAATTTGCATCGATGTGGTACAAGACTGCGTATTATTTTCATTATTGATCAAAAAGTTAGCAAAAATAGTGGCAATGAGGGCTATATTTGGTGACTTGTTTTAAGTAGTTATATCTTTATCTTGGTTGATTAAAAAACATAGTGTTATCGTGTCTTATTAAGTGGTGTCTGGACTGATGTTACGTTACTGCCAATCTCCTGTGGCTCTACATGTATATACACAGCTGTCCAAATAACATATTTTGCTAATATGGGAATTCAGTCGCTACACTCTGAAAATAATCCAAAAAGGGTTCTTCATTTGTGCTTATAGGATAACCCATTTAATGTTCCTAGAATTACCCTTTTTGGTTCCAATGAGATCCCTTTTTTTTACATATAGAACCCTTTTGCGATACATATAAAATCCTCAGCAGAAAGGTTCTATATCCATTTGTATGGTTCTATATGTAATCAAAAAAGGTTCTCACTGGAAACAAAACCTCTAGTACTGGTATATCTTGGAATCATAAAAATGCTGACAAAAGTGCAGAAAACTCATTACATCAGCACCATCCATGGCATCTCTGTTTTATAGTGTATTCAGAGAAATTGATTGACTATAATATCATCTGCTTTTGTATTCTAAAGAGGACATTTTAAGATATTTAATACAGGTATGGTTATACTGTCACTGTCGGGTGAAAACCTTGTTCTGTATCTCCAAAACAGACAACTTTCGGGAATTGAAAATATTTTCCTCATTGACAACCACATGATATTTTAAACTTCAGAAGAATTCTTTTGTACAATTTCTTGTGACTAGAGTCATGTGGTAGCTTGACTACGTATCTGCTTTAGGTAGGGGTCTGCTTTAAACATATATATAAAAATGGCCAAAAGTGGAGATAAGTCCACCCAACATCAACAATATGACATTGTCCAAAAACATCTTATGAAGTTGTATTGTTTACATTTTGGGTTAATGCTTAAATTCCACAAATAAAACAGTCTTCTAACTTTGTTTTGAGTAATTTGTTAATGCTATAAATAATGCTAATATTACAAAATCTAACATGTTCTGATTAAGGGAGTCAAATGGATTCCCAGACATTCTGTTGTCAATGTCAACATTAAAAGGATCTTGACATTTTTTTTTTCATCTTCTCTATCATTTTATAAAGGCATATTCATAAAGTTCCAGCTGTATAATAATCTTTCCTAATAAAGCTATTCAATACAGTTAATTCAAGGAAAATATGTCTATGGAACAGGTACCATGCTAGTCATTGTGTTATTTATAAATGGATCATGTTACTACCTCTAGCTTCCTTAATTCTAGATGTAGAGATATAAACATTTAATCCATTAGTTTACAATGTCTGACATTGGTGAGGTACATAGATATAGAATCCTAAACTATTACTATTACTATAATTTGTTCTGCATGAATTTACCGATGGACTCTGCAAAAGTATTGTCAACATGTTTGCAAAAGGGACAAGATAACATTTCTGTCAAAACAGGTTTAGTTGTCTATGTATGAAATTCCTTCACACAGAAAACCAGTGATGTATAAAATCAAACATTTCTCATACTCAACATGATGTCTTGCAAAACACTGCCAACCAGCTACTTCTTTATAATCTGTTTGCATCTTTGCCGTTAAGCCCAGTCATCTATTTTGGGATGAAGGCAATGTGCCGTCAGAACTCCTTACACTGTGACAGTCATATCAATGTTTTTTTTTCATTTTCCCAGAAGGCTTAGAACATTGTTGGTGGGACTACAGTAGAAAATGACATTTGAATTAAAAAAGGCCTGGACAGGACAGCATGGACAATATCAGCAGAGGGCTTTCTGCCTGCAGTGTGCCTTCAGAATCTATAACTTTATATGCCAATCTTCCTGGAGGCGTCAAGCAGCAGCCTCCGCTCTGTAGCACGAAAAAGGAACTGTGTGCAGTCTGGGACTGGATAAGTGTTATGGCACTGAGGAACAATCACAATGACACCTAACCAGGTAAGTGCATTCTTTTCATGGTTACACAGATTTAATTCAACCTGCTACAAACCCTGGACTTAGTGACAAGTGGAGGCCCAATTCAACTAGGCTCTATGGTAAGGCTTTAGGTGGGACTTTGCACTTTAGCAAACGAATGACAGGATGTGTGCTCAACAACAGTGATAAAAATCCAGAAAAGGAGTCACCATGAAAAACCTCCAAAATGGACTAATTCGAGGCTAGGAGTATTTGGAGCACTCAACAGATAAGACAGAAGTACAGTATGTTGACACTGATGCCTAACTGGCTTCTTCTATGGTTTAATTCACTTTTGGCTACATTAGTCTTATTGTGAACAACACTGCCTTATAACATTGTAAATAACTCCTGTCAATGTTCCCCGGGGATGGGTACCTTTGCCAAATACAATAGGAAGGAAGCTATGGCCATGAAATATAAGAGTACTCTGAGCAGGCAGAAGCTCTGTGGCCACAATCGCTAAGAGCTAATTAACCATTACTAATGTGGATATCCATCCATTAATACTCACTTTGATTTGCTGGACTTTCCATATTACATCTCCATGGTAACATTGTTATTTTTTATAGACCATCCTTAGGTCTAATGCAATAAAAGCTGCTATAAAATACATTTTATGACTGCTTAGTACCACTCAAGACTCCTCTTAAAAGAAAGCTCTTATAAGTACACTATCACACTATCTGCAGCTTTCCTCATTAACCCGCAGATGCTCATCATCTCCTATCCAAGTGGTGACCTTTCAAGTCATTATACTGTTTTTCACATTATTATGTGATTGCGTGTGCAGTTATTGTTCTTCATTTTTTTATTATGTAATTGTGTGCAGCGCAAGCACATATTGTTCTTAGTTTTGTTATTATTATTATTATGAGATTGTGTCATGAGTGAATAATAACACATGTTATTATTATAATTTTTTGTTATTATTCTCCTCCTCACTTTGTTTTATGGCACCTTATCAGCACCCGCAGTTTTCACAATATTGATTCCATTCCATTGGTCACTATATACATCTTACTGCCATGCAGTGTGCTTTCAAATTTGTGATTGATTGGTTGTCTAGTTTTTTAAGCAATTTTTATAAGTGATTACTATCCTGATAAAACAAGTTTTATTTATCACGTGGACATCAACATGGTATTGAAGCATTGTTTTAGGGGACAGTTGGATTGAAATACCAACCTCTATCGGACACAGCATTTGGAATTAATAGGTATGGACCTATCATTTGAACGATAGCTCAGTTGGTAGATCTCAGTACTAATTGACTTAAATACCCAAGGTCAAATCCAGTCGTTGAAGTTACATTTATTTTTTTGAACCATTGTATCTTAATTCCACTCACTCCATTTAATTGAATGTTACTGTAATCATTTTTTTTTCTCCAGCATCCTGAATTATAGCACACAGATACACAGTATACATTTTTATTTCACCTTTATTTATTAACCAGGTTAATCGATTGAGAACAAGTTCTCATTTGCAATTGCGACCTGGCCAAGCTAAGGCGCAAGGTGCAAGGTGACATGAAGTTACACACAGAGTACAATTATTCAAGTATACAGTTACACATATAAATTATATTCAGTTTGATTATAAAATACGGTACATTCAGTGCAAAATGGTCTAAAATAGAGTTAGATTATTTGGAATGTAAAGTGGCAGTACAATAGACAACACTAGGATAGGTAATATGTTGAACATGACTGAAAATGGTAATGTGCAAATTATACAAAGACAGCTGTTAGGTTGAATACATGCAAGACGTTTTATGGCTTTGTTGAGTGCGCTAGGGCATAAACAAGTAAACAGCAATGGGGTAGAGTTAACATGTGCAGGGGTCAAGTCAGTATATTTATCCGCAGGCGGATAAGGCGCGCGCGCTTGAAGGACTATATGGAATATTAAGTGGCCAAGAGGACGCTCATCCTGAGTCTGTTTTTATTGTTGTTGGAGACTTTAACAGGACAAACATGAAAAAAATACTGCCTAAATTCCATCAGCATATTTCTTTTCACACTCGGGGCGATCAGACCCTAGATCACTGTTATTCAACGATCCGTAACAGCTTCAAACCCATCCCCCGCCCTGCCTTTGGAAAGGCAGATCACATC
>JACXGM010041035.1:0-10159 GCA_016801145.1 Umbra pygmaea
ATTCTGGGAGTTGTGGTAACTCAAGTTTAGACTGATACAGAAGCCCCCCAGTGGATGCGAAAGGAACTGAAATATACTATCGGCTTTTCTCTGATATATTGAAAAAGAACAGACGTGTATATGACATAAATCATCTATGGTAACGTTTGTAAATGGTATACTATGAAACTGATTTACTGTGGAACACTCCTTTAATGAACTAGATTTGTGTTGACTGACTAGATTAACTATTGTGCCATTTTGATGACTGCAGCATCATTGTATTACAGTATGCCTCATGCTAACTACATAATCAGGAAATGTATGTAGGGAAATTGGGAATGATAGGACATTGGGCTATATACAGTAGTACCATATGCTATAGTAATTGAATTTATCACAATATCTTATTAATTAGCTTATTGCTGGCTTATTTTTCGGATAGTGTAGAACATGAGAAACCTTCAATTGATCATCAATCCCCTTGTTCCTCAACTGGATCAAAGCATTTGCCAGGTAGGATACATGCTATGTGGTGTAGTTGTGTAGGTTGCATAATGGCAATAGTTGGCTTCAGTTTGTTATAAATAAATGATATGAATAAATGATTTGACTACAATTGTGTTGCATTAATAATAAGAGCATTTCAATTCAGGTAAAAAATAGGTTTGGCATTGAAAAAAAATGCTTTGAATGTGTGTGCTACTGCCTTGCTCAGGGACATAATGTTATTTTACTTGTCAGGTCAAGGATTAGATTTATTAAGGGCACCTTTACATTGTTCCTGGGGGTGGGGGGGGGGGATAAGAGCATACCCAATTCTCTAAACACTTCTACACCACTGGGCAAAAGAGTTTGTTCAGAGTTATGTGACTGAACAGAATTTAGTGTTTCAACTAATCAAACAAGAACTAAATGAAGGCCAGTAGCAGCCTTAGCAAGGTACCAGCACAGTGCATGTTGATCATGTCAAAAGTCAAAGTCAAAGTTGTTTATTTGTCATATGCATCGGATAACATCACATCATCCTATGCAGAGAAATTATTTTGACAAAGCTCGACACATCTACACAGAGGGCTTAAAAAGGTTATATACAATATAAAGAATGTTTTAAACGATAATAATAAAATTGTCAATCAGTTAATCAGTTTATTCCCAGGGTATTTTGGAAGTATGTAAACATCATATTCTTTAATACTGACAGTATTTGTGACCCCCAAACATTTGTATCTTTTGCGGAACTGCTACCAACAGAAATCCAATCACATAATATAATTTAATTGTCTACTGTTTCTTGAATATAAAATATGCAATGTTTGTGGTTACAGCAAAAAAATAAAAATGAAACACTATAGTTTTGGTGTCAATATGCTTATTTACATAGTTTTGCAAGCTAAAAATCACTTGAGTTTATGGCCATATAACTGCTTTCGAATTTTCTTCCAATATCCCTCTACCCCCTTACAAATTAAACATACATACCATGAACAAATGCAATATCTCACAATATCACACATTTATAGACAAAATTGTAGATGTGATAGTCGAGTACAGGCTCTTATTTCTTTCGACTTCAAGCACTGGCCTGACAAAAATGGGATTATTGTATCCAATAATGATTTAGATTTATTTGTGTACCACAATACTGACAAAAATTTATCAGTAACACTTTACAACACGGGTACATTAATTAACGTTTGTTAATGCAGTATTAAGCACTTACTAACAGTTAACCCTTAACTAAGGTGCTCAATTATCATTTACTAAGAATGTTGTTGTTAACTAAGGTATTAATAAATGCATTCCTTTAACATCAGTAAATGCAGTAATAAGCATTAACTAACTGTTAATAACAGTTAATCAAGGTGTCTATTTTAATATTATTTAATGTAGCAGAAAACATTAACTAATATTAATAACAGTTAATTAAGGTGTCAAATTATAATTTACTAATGTTCCATCCATCCATCCATTTTTGTCCGCTTATCCGGGATCGGGTCACGTGGGCAGCAGCTTCAGCAGGGGACCCCAAACTTCCTTTTCCCAAGCCACATTAACCAGCTCCGACTGGGGGATCCCGAGGCATTCCCAGGCCAGGTTGGAGATATAATCTCGCCACCTTGTCCTGGGTCTTCCCCGAGGCCTCCTCCCAGCTGGACCTGCCTGGAACACCTCCATATTCCAGGCAACATTTACTAATGTTAACTGGGGTATTAATTTTTACATTATTTTAACATTACTTAATGCAGTAAAATGTATTGCGCTGAATGAGACATGTGTTGTATTCCAAAGTACAGTAGCTACTGCTATCTATTGGCACCTGTACGTTACTACAAACCACAGCAGGCTAAGTAAAATATACAGCCGCATTGAGGAAAATACTGGTAGGATAATAATACTTATCAATACTCATTCCTGCTCCCGCGAGCCGCCATTCCATACATTTTCTATTCAACCCCAGTTGCGACTACCCTGAGTTAGCATTTCATTCTGGTAATGAGTAGCGTCACCTGTGCTAAATTTGGTTCGGAAACAAAAACCTACGGAATAAACCAGTAATTAATGCTTTTTGTTTGCATTATTTAAAGTTGTAAACATATACACCAAGTTAATTAAAGTGTTACTTAACCTGTATATGTTTACAACTTTACAATAAGGCAAACAAAGTGCATCAACAACCGGTTAATTACAGTTATAAAATGGGTCCGGTGATATCTGCAATTTGATTGGCTAAAATTGCATTCCAAGCCTATGACAATTCCCCGATATCCGCAATGTAGAATGTTGCCTTTTCACCGATGTGTAATCAAAAAGTATCACTACGCTCCCCTGAGGAGCTAAACAGAATAAAAAACATGGCGGACAATTCCTCTCGCTTCAAATCTCAACACCAACTTCCAAAAAAGACCATCTAAAAAATAAAAAGGATTTTAACATTCCCTTACCACAAAAAGAGTGTCACTGATGACATGCTAACCTGCCACAGGTTTTAAGTAATCTAATCTTTTTTGTAATAAAGTGTTTTTTCGTGAAGAAGCGATAGCTAGCTAGTGGCTGTAATGTCAATACCGTTCGATACACCGGTGGCTGGCTCGTTAGCCTAATGTCTGACCACTCACATTACACACACTGAGTTTTCCACATATCACAGGTTTTTTTTATCCATCTAACCCTAGACCCCTTTCTTCATATTTTAAAATATCAATAAATAGCCTACAGTTGATATCTCTATTATAAAAAAGAGGAATTACGATAGCCTACCCATTCTACCGGCGAAATTAAGATAGGCTACTTCTCTATGAAAACGGTTGTTTGAATAAGACTGACAAGTTGCCTGATATTATTGTTTATATATGTAATTAAACACATGGATGGATTCCATGTGTTTAATTACATTGTATGTGTGCTATTACATTATTTGTAATAACAGTGCGAATTAAATTAACTACATTTTTCTGATGACAAACGCTATATGTTCAAGTGCAATGCGACTGAAATGAATCCCGCAATTTGACAGCGCACGACTGTGTCAAGTGAACAGTTTATAAAAGATTTAGGGATAAACACTGACGTTCTGTGCAAACCTTATAATGGATGTCGCAATGAGTTAATTTTTCCAAGGTAATGTACAGAAAGGTGTTTAAACCACATATGCAAACAAAAAACATAAGCAAATATTTTATTTATTAGTAGAAATTAGTTTTCGCATTTACCTATATTCACATGCTTAATTAATTCATTTAGGCTTTTTCATGCGATTGGTGCTGATTTTGCCCAAACTATGCCAATCTATTCAGGGGGCACTGGAAGAGATTTATATTTATGATGTTTAAATAAATCCATATCATCATGTCGTTCTTTGGAAAAGATGATATTCTATGGAATGGAACAGATATTACCCTCGCAGTTTTTTTCTCTTAACACATCAGATCCGAATTTAAAATTGACAGCAGAGATAATTCTAGAAAGCATCAAATTTTTAGATATGACCATTTATAAATACGTTGATATTTTGGAAACTACTTCCAAGTCGTAGAGTAGTATAACACTTTTACGCACAGACAGTAGCTAATAATCCTTGACACCTCATACAAAATATAGGCTACCAGTTGGTCAAATACTTAAGACTACAACGTAACTGCAGTACAGCAGTTAGTAAGATACTTTAGTATTTGTACTAGCCTATCTAATAACCGGGAACGAATACTAAATTAATAGTTGTATTAATTATATCCTGTTAATGACACCACCTGCATAATATAGGCTACATGGAAGTCTGCCCGTATTCATAACCTTTCGTTTCCAGACAAGATTGCACAATGTGGCTTTTGATGGATGTATATAAATGTTCAGAAACAAAATTCAAAGAGACGTGCTTGCAATGCAAAATTGCACAGATGTTGGCTTGACTGCGTTAACCATATGTCTTCAGTAAAGTAGCAGGCTGATTGAATGTTCACAGTAAGGTATGTATCACGTAAACATTTGAATTGCATAAAAAATGCATCACTAAAGCAAACTGGCTAACGAACGCCATTTAAATTAAATGAAAATGTACATAAGTGTTCAGACCTTGTTATAAACGATCTAAACGATCAGTTTTATAGGAACAATACTTGATTTGTGGCGTAGTAACATGGCAACAGTAAAAGGAGTGGTGGGGGTATGTTAATGTTTCACGATAACGGCACGCCTCGTGACCATTTTCTTTTGCTAAAAATACAAATTTAAACATTAATTTTCACAAATAAAATGTTGGCAACCGTTTTATAAGCGCATTAACACACTCCAGACTGTGCGTTGCCAGGGAATAACCGCACACCTCCGCAGCTTTCAGCCTCGTGGCTTTCTACACTGCTGAGGTGTGCGGTTATTCCCTGGCAACGCACAGTCTGTTGTGTGTTAATGCTTAGTTATAAAACGGGTCCGGTGATATCTGCAATTTGATTGGCTAAAATTGCATTCCTAGCCTATGACAATTCCCTGATATCCGCACTGTAGAATGTTGCCTTTTCACTGAAGTGCTGTAGTATGTAATCAAAAAGTATCACTACGCCCCCCTGAGGAGCTGAACAAAATAAAAAACATAGCAAACAATTCCTCTCACTTCAAATCTCAACACCAAATTCCAAATAATACCACCTAAAAAATATAAATGATTTTAACATTTACTTACCACAAAAAGATTGTTACTGATGTAGACATGCTAACCAGCCACAGGTTTTAAGTAATCTAATCTTTTTTGTAATAAATGTATTTTTTCGTGACGAAGCGATAGCTAGCTAGTGGCTGTCATGTCAATTACTGGTCAATACACCTGTGGCTGGCTCGTTAGCCTAATGTCTGACCTACCACTCACAGTACACACACTGAGTTTTCCACACATCACGGGTTGTTTATCCATCTAACCCTAGACCCCTTTCATCATATTTTAAAATATCAAGAAATAGCCTACAGTTGACATCTTTATTATAAAAAAAGAGGAATTATGATAGGACATTTATATACATCCATCAAAAGCCACATTGTGCAATCTTGTCTGGAAACGAACCGAAACAGTAAAAGGAGTGGTGGGAGATACGTTAATGTTTCACGAAAACCGCACACTTCATGACCACTTTCTTTCGCTAAAAATACTAATTTAAACATTAATTTTCACAAATAAAATGTTGGCAACCGTTTTATAAGCGCATGAACACACTCCAGACTGCGTTGCCAGGGAATAACCGCACACCTCGGCTTTCAGCCTTGTGGCTTTCTACACTGCTGAGGTGTGCGGTTATTCCCTGGCAAGTCTGTCATGTGTTAATGCTTACTTAAGTAATGGTTATTCAGCACTATTAAGCATTTAACAAGTGTTACTTAAGGTGTACATGTTTGCAACTTTAGGCTACAACAAAGCCAAAACAAAGCCAAACAAAGACAATTCATCAATGGCCAATTTTGGTTAAGTAATGCGTATATAGCATAGACAACAATCTATAATGGATGTTCATTAAGTTAATGTCTACGTGAAGATTAAGGAACAAACAAACCAGTACATGAAAGGCTATGGACTATTTCCACTGATTTTACCCTTTACCAAAAGTACGTCATATGTTGGAATTATAGAGGACATATGTGGACAATAACCCTTAAATAATAAAAAAAACATTTTTTTCATAAGCAAATGGCTAACCTGTGAACCTCAAGACATACATGCTATCTCACATATTTATCAAACATTCATTAACAAAAGAGGTTTGTTAACAGTTACATAATGCTTATTATTGGAATAACTATTGTTAATAGCATGTTAAAAATAATTCAACAATGAATCAGTGAATACCTTAGTTTACATGAACATCATTAGTAAATGGAAAATTGACACTTAACTGTTAGCAATTATTCATGGCTTATTGCTACATTAACTAACGTTATTTGGTAATTGTGGGAGGGTGCAAGTATAAAAACAGATGACCAGCGCATCACTACTGAGCACATAGAGCTGAAGATTATACACACCAACACACACTCACTATATTACATGACATTGCTAGATAGTTAAAGGACTCCTGCACAAAGACATCTGACAAGGCATTTGTAACAGACAGGGAAGAGGTAAAGGGCTCTTTAAAAAAATTGCTTATTTTATTTTAATTATTTGACGTGTTTTCCTCACCAGTCAGCTCTCTCACTAAAGTTTAAAACTTGAAATGTAATGTTCTTTCCCAAAGAAAATCCCAAAACGGATTTGCAGGATGCAGCGGCTCAGTCAGAAAAGCAGTGAAATACACGCGAGTCACTATTTGTCCTACTGTTCTTTGTATTTTTTTCATAATCATTTATCTCCCGTTCTAATCCAATGACGCGGGATGCGGTGCTGATCTCCGCAATTTGAAGCCTTTAGTTCGTATTGATAATTAAAATTATTATTTTACAGTACAGTAGTTATTTGTAAAAAAAATGTTTATACAGTACTTTTATTTGTTAAACAAATGCTTGGGGCCTGTAAAGAGGTTTTGTTCTTTGGTTTCAATGTATTATGGAGTATTTCATTGTATAATAATTGTAAAAAAAAATTAAGGTTACTACTTCACGGATTTCGCCTATCACGGGTTCTTTTTGGAACGTATCCCCTGCGAAAAATCACGAGCGCTGTTGTTTTGAAAGGTAGAATTAGAGTTTGTGTTGCAGACACAATATAGTGTTGCCAGGCAAACTTGTGTCCCCCCCCCCCCCCCCCCCCCGCTAGAACCGCGCCTGGTAGGAAGTGGAAATTACAAAATGACAACTCTGCAATGATGAGTAGCACATCATCTTGCACACCACCAACACTTTTAGGAAGTGAAACATGAATGGGATTTTAAAAACATATAGAAATATAGTAAGAAATGGGTGCAGCATTTTGATGTTCACTTGTTGGTATGGCCTACAAACTTTGCACCCTGGTCCAGGAGCCCTGGGGGGCTTGACAATATGCATTGAAAAGCCTTATTCATCATGGTTTACATGCTTGTACACATAAAAAAACTAAATATGTATACATTCTTTAGATTTTTGGGATAAATATTTCATAAAACAAAATTCAATGACCCAGGATGTTGAATTTCAATCATCTATTTGTTGTAGCCATGGGTCTGTTGAGTCCAAAACCATAAGGCAATTTTTTTGGGGAAAAAACAAGGTTATGACAAACTCCTTGAAGCATAACTCTTGCCAGAATGGAATGTACCAGAGTCTGTCACGTTGAGAGTGGTAGATGAGAGAGGGAGACCCGAATGCAGGATGATGGTTGTATTCCATAATAGTTTAATGTCAGAACAAATAAGGAAAAGACATAAACAAAAGCAGCACCCAAACTAAAGCTGCAACGTGCTCTTGAAGCGGCATGGACGATGTACTACATAAGGTTACTACTAGGGGTGGCACGGTTCATGAAAAACCATCCAAACCGTTCAGTTCGCTTGTCTCGGTTCGGTGCGTGTGTGCGTCGCACGGTTTGTTTGTACACTGCTAATGTGCACAAACCACTTACTGCCACTATGAAAACTTTCAACACCTATGTTAAAACACTCACCAGAAACGACTAGCGGGATGAGCGCGACAAAGCAACACATGGCAGCTGAAAGGACGAACGCGTTACGTGGGTCTGGCAGCTGGCCTCCCGATTTTCAAAACAGACTCTAATGGTGTTCTGACTACAATCTCATATTATACAAAAATTATTCACCCAAACGTGTTTATGAAAACATTTTAAGCAATAAATGTGCCATGCAGTTGCTGAATCTGTCTTCATTTCAGATTGACAAAGGTCAGTTTAAAAGATATTCGTCAGATTTTGAGATGCAGCGAGTGGAGCCGATTGCTCATCAATGGTGGAGTGTGGAGTGCTGCAAGGTCACGTTACGTGTATTTTTGTACAAGCTACACTGAAGTTGGAAGTTTGATAAATGCAAGTTATTTTAATTGTAATTCTTTAATACTTAAAATTCTGTTTGTGTTTGATTACATGATATAACTATATTTTAATACTGTATCCTAAATTGTGGATAATTAAGCTATATATCATATGGTGGAGTATATTTCTGGACTGTTAAGATTGAAAGAAAAAATAACAAGAACCGTACAGAACCGAAAACCGTGACCCTAAACCCGTGATACAAACCGAACCGTGGGTTTTGTGAACCGTGCCACCCCTAGTTACTACCAGCACGCCTTCTCTCTAATACCATTAACAGAACATTAACACACACAACATAATCGCGGATAACTTCTTGACACATGAAACATAACGAAACCTAAGGCAGACTTGAAGAGGATCCCTCACGTAACAGGTTCGAAGAGAACACAATGCCCAACGCCCTCTCTCTAGTCTGGGCTGTTTATATAACAAATGCTAACTACCTAATCACACACGACTGTACGTAATCATTAATCTAACCGATCCAGAAGTTACCCGACTTTCCTAACCTAAACCCCAACAAATGACAGCCCACACTAGAGAGAGAGGCGTGACAACAATTAAAGGGGCATGACACAACAATAATGGAGGAACTAAAACACCTTGCACTGCACTGAATAAAATCAAGGGAAACCAAAATGCAACAATATACACATGAAATAACCAAACATACACAGGAGTCCATCGCTCAGTTCAAGATAGTTCATAAACGGCAGCCCTCCCTGGGCTGGGCGTTACAGAGTCAAACTTTTGTTTAAAAGCATAATTAGGACGGAAACGCCACTTAAGATTTTACATATTTTTGGTTTTGGTCAAATTGCCTTTTGAATGGGAGTGACAGGGGCAGTACTATGATAGCATCAAAATGGCTTTCTTTAAAATACTAAGAAGGCCTCGGCACAACATAAAACTTTGCTCAAAGTATCACCAGGGGCTGTACACATGAACTTGAGCATTGAGAACATGGTTTGTGTACACAGAGTTTAATAAAATGAAAGGTTTTGTACAACTCACCTTAACAGTGTGTCTCTGCTGGCTGCCATTTTGGCAGTCAAAAAGTGTAGATCTTCTTATGCAAATGAACAGACTCCATAGAAGGAAATGTCATGAAGTTGTAATTCCGATGAAAAGCATGCCTTTTAGCTCATAGCAATATCTATTCAAATAACAACGAGGGTTTTCATTCAATATATCAGTCTAAATAATCTAAATTTAGCTGACGTAAACTCTCAAGTGAAGCATTGTAACACCGGAATCAACTACCCACGCGAGACCTCACGTGACTTTTCCGCTTTTTTATTTTAGTATTATTTCATATGAGGCTCCTTTTTTAACTACAAGGTCAATATTGTTTTTCACTAATGACAAAACATCAAATTACCTGTATATTTATATGGAACTAAGCTTTAGGAGCATTCCATGTTTTCTCTCCTCCCTGTTCCGTTGCATTCGGAAATCGACACATTAATCATGTCTTTGTCTTCCTATGTTGGTTTCTTTTTAAGTGTGCTGCTTACCATATAGAGCTAAAATCTGTGTTTTTATACATATTTTCTGCTCTGTTGTTTTATACTATAGTGTTGTTTTTTGCAGTTGCTGTTTTTGGCTTTTATGATTCAGAATTATAACTAAGGTTTGTAGTAGTTTCAATAGGTTTTTGATTCACATGACCCAAAGAGAAAAAAAAATCTAATTATAGCACAGATGCCATTCGAGAAGGCATGTACTGTAAATATT
>JACXGM010041036.1:0-10162 GCA_016801145.1 Umbra pygmaea
CATTTCCCCCCCCCCCCCCCCCCCCCCAGCACTTTGTGCACTTTGTGAACCTAGCCACGTTGTCTGACAGTGCGGTGGTTACATTAGTCTGTCTATCCAGTGGCCTAGGTTCAATATATACACAAATGTATGTGTACATTTTCATTGATTTTACACATTAATTAGCATTTTCACATACATTGTTTCCCTACAAATTTGTCATGTCCAATTCCCCTTAGATTCCCAAATTTTTAACACACATGGCTAATCTGGCTAGTATTTTGCATATAGGACAAAAGTGAGGGTGGAGTTTCTTTCTGGGCAGAGTTGCTTAAACATCAGCCTGTGAGGCAGCAGAAACTCCCAGACACTTTTTAGAGCACCTTAGTAATTTCTGTGCATTGTATATCTGGGACCAATGGTCATACAGGCAACTTTATGTCTAACTTTCTAGTAGACAATAATAACTGAGATTGTTGCTTTGCTCTCCGAAGTTTTACGGCATTTTAAACTTACTTCTGAGAACCAATAGGGTTTAGAAAACATTGATCTGAGAATGTATTGCCTCTAGATTTGTATAGTTTCAAATGTAGTCTATTGGAAAGCACTTACCTCTGACTGTAAATAGTTGTGCAACAAATACATACAAATTGCCCCCTTCCACATTTTGTTCATAATATCTGCATTCTTTTGAATTTGCCTGTGATATTCACTCCTCAAATTAGAGACTGCATGCAGTTCACAACACAGTGGTACAGCATACCAGCTGCAGCACTGGGCCTTGGCCCTGTCAGTCAACTTTGTTGGGATCAATTCAGATTGTTTACAGATAACAAAACACATACCTAACAAGCACAGTATGCAATACTGACTGTTATTGACAGTTGTAAGGGCACATGCCCCTTTTTCTATCTCTTAGCAAAAACAGCAGTCCAATCATGGCAAAACATGAGGAAACCACATGTTTTTTATCTGATCTCTGTATGGGAACCAAAGCTTGGATTATGGAAGCATGTACCTTGCCCAATCAATGCTAGCAGGTCATGCCCTTTTGGGTTGAATATACTGTAGTTTCCTCCTATGTGGAGATCTGTAGTTCATAACGGTATGTCCAGTAGCCTGATGAGCCTGCTAGCTACTGTAGATACTGATATCTAACAATAGTTGACAAACCTGCTGCTAAAATGCTACTTCGGTACAAAGAGAGCTGACATTAACATATAATGTTTATTTTAGAAGGTAACTATGAATGTGAACAAAAATAAAGAAAGACGCACACTCCAGGTTTCTTACTCCAAATGACTTTATTTTATATTACCAACGTTTCAGCATCAAATTTGAACCCTGAAGAAGGCAAAGTTGATGCCGAAACGTTGGTAATTTAAAATATAGTCATTTGGAGTAAGAAACCTGGAGTGTGCGTCTTTTATTTTTGTTGATTATTTATATCCAACAGACAGCACCTCTATCTACTAAGTACTTGGGTGTGCGCCAGAATATAGCTTTTCCTAACTATGAATGTGAAAACATCACTGTCAGGATTGACCTGAGAGCAATTAAGAAAACTGCCTTTCAGACTGAATAACAGATTTTTTGCACATTGTCTGCTTAAGGATTCAAGCAACTGTTGTCTCACTAGTCAAGCACGATATAAACAAACTTGTTGTCTGCATTGCCAAAGAGCTCTATGTCAGTTGCATCTATCCATAGAGTTTTACCAGAAGGATTGTGGTTTCACTAAATAAGTTTTGGCAAAGATCAGACATGTATTTTTAAGTATTTCTTTCAGCAGTGTAGTCCTCCTTGGCCTTTGCCCATAAAGCACTTTGTAACAATTACTCCAAGACGAAGATAATAATAATAATAATATTGTTTATTCTGTACTGGTACAGACGTATATTACATATCGAGCAGGACACAATAATGCAGGTGGATATACAGGCTATGTTCAGTTACCAAAAGCCAGGCAGTCAGACAAGCAGAGTTCCATTAACTAAGCGGGTTCTCAGACAGGCAGAATATTCGGATACAAGGCAGAATGAATCAAGCGAAGGTACAGGGAATAATCCAAGACAAAATACTTAAATAACAATTCAGGTGTCAGGCCAGAATAACAATACAAGAATAGAATGCTCAGTATGAAGAAATCAATACTTACAATACCTTGCGAAGAGGCAATGGTGTGTGTGTACTTTATATACAGACTGGGTGAGAGCAGGTGTACAGAATTTGGGTGATTGAGTCCGAGTTATGGGAATTGTAGTTCTGAGCATTCTAGGATAGGGAAGCTGTAGTTCTCAGGGAAGGGGAACTGGGGAATGTTACAGAACCCCCCCCCCCCCATGCGCAAACAGTGAACACACCTGAGGCGCCAAACAGTGAACACACCACAGGACACCAGGTGGCAGAAGGCCCAGGCAGGAGACCATAGCGGCGGAAAACAGGCCGTCGGAGGCACTCCAGGGTGAAGCACACGAGCAGACCAGGCAGGTGGAGGGAGTCTCGGCAGCTGGAGGGCGGAGGCAGGAGCAGTGGACCGGAGAGATGAAGCAGCAACGGCGGGCCGGAGGGTGGAGGCAGCAGCAGACCGGAGGGACGATGCAACAACGGTGGTCCGGAGGACGGAGGCAGCAGCGATGGGCCGGACGGCTGAGTCCGGGCAGGCGGAGGCCCGGCCGAGCAAGGCAGAAGCGAAGGACGAGGCGGAGGCCAGGCAGGCGGCACCAGAGGCAGAGTCCGGGCCGACAAAGGCTGAGGCCATGGCCCCGCGGGAGGCGGCCAGGCCGGAGGGGGCTTGGTGGGCCAAGGCAAAGGCGGACCAGGCACCGGAACCACGGCAAACACAGGAACCTGGAAGGACACAGCATAGACAGACAGACAAACAAACCGACACAGAGAGGGGCACAAAGACCGGGGCAGGTGCAGGCCCGGGGACAAGCACCGGAGCGTGGACTAGAGAAGGAACTGGCATGGGGACAGGGGCAGACACTGGCACGTGGACAGGGGCAGACACTGGCACGGGACAGGGGCATGCAACGGCACTGGGACAAGGGCAGGCAACGGCACTGGGACAAGGGCAGGCAACGGCACTGGGACAAGGGCAGGCAACGTCTCTGGGACAAGGGCAGGCTCTGGGACAAGGGCAGGCTCTGGGACAAGGGCAGGCTCTGGGACAAGGGCAGGCTCTGGGACAAGGGCAGGCTCTGGGACAAGGGCAGGCTCAGCAATCGGGAAAGGCTCAGGAAATGGAACAGGCAATGGCACAGGGACTGGTGCAGACAATGGCTCAGGGGCATACACCAGCTTGGGAACTAGGGCAGGCACTGGGACTGAGTCAGGCTCAGGCTCGGTGACAAGGCAAGGCTCAAGCTCGGGGACAAGGCAAGGCTCAGGCTCGGGGACAAGGCAAGGCTCAGGCTCGGGGACAAGGTAAGGCTCGGGGACAAGGTAAGGCTCGGGGACAAGGTAAGGCTCGGGGACAAGGCAAGGCTCAGGCTCGACTGATGGTGGTGTAGCGGGAGCGACCTCTGGTGGCCGAGGCGGAGCGGGAGCGACCTCTGGTGGCCAAGGCGGAGCGGGAGCGACCTCTGGTGGCCGTGAGACTTGAGCGACCTCTGGTGGCTGTGAGACTTGAGCGACCTCTGGTGGCCGTGAGAATTGCGCGACCTCTGCTGGTCGAGACGGGAACTGCAGCGACCTCTGCTGGTCGAGACTTGGAACTTGGAGGCCATCCTGGCCTGGGAATAGGGGGCTATCTTTGGAGGAGCTGTGGGTGTCATCTGGATCTGGACAAAAAATAGAACCTTCTGGATTACCTGGAGAAGGTAATCCAGAACAAGGGTTCTTCCTGGTCCAATTGACGGAACCGGATGGTCCCCAGTTTTCCCTCCAGTATCCTCCTGTTCCAAACCTCTTCCTCTACACATGAGTCCTCCAACATGGAGGTCAGCAACTTTGCATCTGTTGCTCGTCTTAGGGTAAAAGAAGTTGCTGGGAAATGGCTGGTCATTGTTGGGCGAGGTATTCTGTAACGATTACTCCAAGACGAAGATAATAATGATAATAATAATAATGTTTATTCTGTACTACACTCTCAGAAAAGAAAGGAACAATTTGGTACCAAAGAAGGTACAAACCCTTGTCCCTGGGGTAGTACCTTTATAGGGGACAAAATTGTACCTTAATATAAAAGAAGAAATTTGTACCATTCCAGTTTGTACCTTAAAGGGCATAATTTGTACCATAATTTGCTTTAGGTACCTTTAATTTTTTTTTTATCTTGATGGTACGATATTGTACCTTCATCAAAGGTACAAATCTTGTCCCTTAAGGTACCACCCCAGTGACAAGCTTGTTTGTATATTAACGGTTCCAAATTTGTTGCTTCTAAAACTATTAGGGGCCATTTTCCTATTGACTAACATACATTCAACAAATAAATGCAAAAGACACACTTTTAATATCATTAAACATTAAATACAGTGTTTAAACAAACACAATGTTCCAATTACATATGCCAATACACTAACTTCTAAATTATTCTTAAAATACAACTGTTTAAAAACACATTTCTCCTTTTGCAAAACACCTCATGAGTAAGATATTTGATCTAAAATACATTTTCCAAACAAAACTAAGTCATCACATACAATTGTCAAAATAAAATGTAAACTTTTAATAAAAAAGTCACTTCACAAAACATGCATTCACTTAATATTTACATTTTTTAAGTAAATATGAAATTATGCAAAATAACTTTGTAATGACATGTGCACAAATGTAATGTAATGTTTTGTAGGTGACTATGCATACCTTGTTCCTACATACAAAATATCATCAACCATATAAAGGTCCAGTGCCTGGTAGTCCAGTTCCTCTCCTGGCATCATACAAAACCAATCCTTGTCATATAACACGGAATGCATGAAGATGACAATCAAACGATTGTGGACGCAACAGTTTTCCACACAATATCCACAATGTATCTACGTTAAAAAAACATACTTAACCTGAAAGAATAAAGGAACTTCTTCTGTATGCACAATGTATGTCAATAACAAACACATCTTTGGTGGTGTACTTTACATTATTTACAAAAACCTCTTTCACACGTTGAAGTGTTTTACCTGCAAAATCTATTGCTTGACATTTCTCATGGCTTTTAAGTGTATTTTGAAGCTCTTTGGGTAAAGATGTAAATGGAGTGCTTACACTTGTTCCGGTAACTTTTTCATAATCACCCAACATGCTTTCTGATGAAAACTCCCAACACTGTTTGAATTGGTGTCTTTTACTTAAAGAAGCAGCAATGTTAATGAAGTTTTTACAGGTGCTAGAAACATTCTTAAAGTACTGATGCTTGCTTTCAAACCACATGCACCAAAGAGGACGCAGCGGACCGTAAGATGAAATAAGACTTGCATAATGTACTAGATAATGACACTTAGGTGTGATGACGTCAAATTCATCTTTTAACTCTTGCAAGAACTTTTACTTTCATGTCAAGAATTGGAAGACTTTTTTACTGTAGGTGCCATAACGATATCTGCAATTTCTCGACACAGAAGATAGACATTCCAATATTTCGAATTAGGTGGAATGTGGTGTCCAATCAAAAAAGGTAAAAGCCTAAATAAGCACCATTTTTGTGAGGCTGATCCTAAGATGTTCAAATTCCGTAAAATTCTCAGACAGCTGAGATGGTTTGTTTTTTCTGTCATTTTGACCTATGGCAAACTGACTCAATTCAGCATTTTTTCCCTGTAAAGTAATGTGCTTTTCTCTGTGTGCCCTAGACAAAACTAATCTGACAACTAAAGGTATTATGCCCTCTAATAAGTCGTGCATAATGTCTGGCGGTAGTCCTTTTGTTACATCAAAGTAACTTAGTTCATCAAATTAGTTGACAGTTGTTTACAAATCATCCAGCAAAGGTTTTAGAATGATGTCCATGTGCTGCTTAAACAAAGAATGCTTGACTAGTAAGGCAATGTGAATATGCTTTAGCTGAGATCTATATTTTAAATCTACATTACCAACACTGTAGTAGACAGCACAGAGTTTGTGTTTGTTTCTTTTAGAACCGAGAGGATTAACTACTTCAAACTCATCCTCATAAAAGTGTAGACGTAATGCATCTGGATTATTGGTAAAGAATGGATGTTCCTTATAGTAGGTCCCATCGTTGTAGTCCCTCAGCACATTCTCATCTCTAGGCTCAGTGTTGCGAGTCTTTATAGAATCCCATATATCCTCATGGCTGCAGTAATTTTTGAGCACATCAATCATGGGAACATAGGCAAAATTTCCAATATTATGGCCATTAACATCCCTTAATGTATGGCTCACAGGTTCTATCATGTCCAAATGAGATGTACAGTATTCTTTGAACAAATGTTCAGAGTCTATTACTTTACAGGCCTCTGCAAAAAAGTAAAACGAGTGTAAATACCCTACAAGTTCTGGAATCTCTTCAATATTAAAACCATGTTGCTTTAGGTGGTAAGAAAGCAAAGAATCATAGTTTTCTTTGAATAAACTGAAGAGAAACTTGACATCTTCCAGGATCTCTTGATGAACTGATTGTGGTAGGATATTTTTTTCTCTGCATTTCAATACAAAGGAAACCAGATTTCCCCAGAAATTAGTCAAAAGATCATTCATATCCAGGATTACATCTTGAGGAGCATCCTCTGCTGTGTCAGTGTTGACTTCATTGTCACTTATGTCAACTTCCTCCTCTCCAGTGACAATGTTATTATTTGGCCAAACGTGAGTTCTGTGTTTTCAATATACATGACGCCTGAAAGAGTCATATTTGAAAAAGAAATGCTGACATCCATCAAGTCCGCAACAGATTGAAAAGTTATGCTCGTGGGCATGAATCAATCCTATATGCTGGATAAGTTTTACTACAGTAAAATGTCTACGTGAACACTTTGGACATGCATAGGGCCGAGGCATCCTCTCAGTTTAAAATAAAAGATTAATAATTCTGACAACAGCTGTTGGCAGTGGCTTATCACCAGGTGCAGTTACCTTCAACACATGCCTCTGGAGAAAGAGAAGCATGTTCCTGTTGTGCGAAGGATAGTCAAGGTTGAACACAAAATATGCACAAAAAGCAGAAACAACACCGTCCTCCACCCCAACTGCTCGGCAAATTTCAGATCCCTCCATTTTCACAGTGCTGAAGACTCTTCTCACTGAAGACACGTTTCCAGTCAGATGTTCCCAAAATATGTACAGTTGGATATGGTGTGGCCGGTTCTTCCTGAACAAAGTAAAGAAAAACAGATTTAGAAAAGTCATAAGTACAAAAATACTTGCAACTAGTTCCGAGTTAATGCAGAATAATTATCTTATTATACATTATTTGCATACGATACCTGTCCAATTGTGACATAATTGTCCACTTTCTCCCTGAAAATCACCGGAAGTAAAACCAGAGCAGCACGAAAATCCATATCTAAAAGACACTGAGAAGGTATTAGGGTTGTAATGGTTCAAATTCCTTAGTTGAGTTTGTATCACGGTTTTCGAGACAAGATCTCAGTGCAGTTCATTATCTGGGTCATTCTATAATTGCATGTACATTTGGTGTCCAAAGTCATTGTTTTTCAGTTTTTTTAAATGGTTATATTCTTAACTGTTTTGATATTATTTAATTACTGTCATGGATGAATATATAGTTACAGGCCATAACAATATATATTCTTTAAAAACTGCCTTATATAGCTGAAAGTCGTGATTTCTTGTTTTTTTAACTAGTCATTGTCAATTTTGTTACCATCAAACTCTGTTACCAAGGAAGAGTAACAGTGTTGACTGTCATGTATGAGGTGTGCGAGACTGTGTTTCTCTGTGAATGACTGTCAATTCGGTTACATACTGTTACTCTACCTTTGTAACAACTGATGGACAAGATACTTTACAGAAAATATTAAATTGTTATGGCCTGTAACATCTAGTGATCCATGACCCTGAGTGACAAATAAAAATAATTAAAAATATTTGAAAAGCAAAACCAAAAAAAAACAGAACAATAAGGACTTTGGAGACCAAATGTACCTGTAATTATATAATCACCCATGTGCTATGTTCAAGGAAATAAAGAAAAACACTGTAAAATAAAAATGACAAGATTCAGAAAAAGTACAAGCAACAGCACATATAGAACAGACACTGCTTTTCAGGTATTTCAAGTAACTTAGCTTAGCAAGTTATGTTTTTTGCTGTCAGTTTTTTGCATTTTTTCCTCAACAAACTAGGGGCGCTTTCACACCTATAGTTCGGTGGAGTCTGTGCGATTCGGGGGTGAAGTTGCAACATTGTTTCATTTGTCATTTGGTTTGGTTTGCTTTCACACTGCACTTTGTCAAACGCCATAATCACTGTCAACACATGTCACGTGGCCAGGCTGTTGCCTAGCAATGGAATTACTTTGAAAAGTTTTAAGGCAAACTCGCCGTTACTTCCTGGTCTCAGAAAAAATGGAACAAAACCAAATATATATAATCTCAGGGTTTTTGGGTTTGCTTTGGTGTTTCCATCAATCAAATATTGTAATACAAGGCATGGAGTTGTGGAGCATTTCATTATTCAAATGAGACAAGTATTTCTCCTCCCTAAACCAATTCCTAACGGAGAGTGCTAATCATTTTAACAGGAGGAAACACTATCCTACGGGGAACAGACTTCGAAAAAAACAGGGCCTGGTTCCCCGATAACGTTCACTCTTAGCCCGCTAAGAAGACTCAAAAAGATATATCTTACCAAAGTTGTTTATGGTTCTAAGTGTGTTCCCCGAAGTCTCCCTTAGGAAGCTTCTTATCATGCTGCCTCTTAAGTGCGACGTTACAAAGGCATTGTCCCAAGGGAAGGTGCTGAATGTGTTGTCATCGATTGCTCAGGAATCGATTTTTCAGTTCACGCGAGGTGCAATACGGTGTTAAGAAAGACAACACGTAATATGTAAATGAAACATTCCTCAAATTATTCCAGTAACATTTATTTTAGCATAGTTGAAATTATCACTAAAATATAGACTTATTAATTCAATTATCAAATTGTCAGTAATGTGTTCATACGATATGTTGTGACTGGTAGATGAACCGGGTATCCCTCACTAATCATTCACCCTCCTCATCCGCTTCCACCTCCTCCCCCTCCGGAATAGGTGCGCCTCCTCGCACAGCCATGTTATGGAGTATGGCCGTTGCCACCGTAACTGCGCAAGAGCTATGAGGCTTCATGCGCAGTCCTCCTGCCGACTTGTGCAGGCACCGAAAGCGCAGCTTCCAGATTCCAATTGCACACTCGACAACGTTGCGTGTGCGAACGTGTGCAACATTGTAGGCTATTTCAGCCCGAGTCTGTGGGTTGGTCAGCGGTGTGAATAAATATGTTCTCAGAGGGTATCCACTATCCCCGAGGAACAGGCTCTGACCAAACCCCTCTCTTTCCGCTTGTTCACCCACGGCAGAATTGGCCCAGACAAAACTGTCGTGGGTGCTGCCTGGCCACCTTGCCACCAGGTCGGAGATCACACCCCTATGGTCAACTATAACCTGGACGTTTATGGCCGCGTATCCCTTTCGCGATATGTATGCCTGACCAATTACTGATGGATTGGCGATAGGGATGAGTGTGCCATCCACCAGGCCCAAGACTCTGGGGATGCCAGCAATGGCATGACAGCCCTGGTGCACCTCCTGGACCTCCTGTTGTGTTGCCGGCAGCCAGATGTAATCCCCAGCATGGCGCAGAAGGGCGTTGGTGATAGTGCGGACGCACCTCCACACCAAGGTCTTGCTTAGGCCGTAGCCCTCTCCCACGACCTCCAAGAAGCTCCCTGTAGCAAAGAACCGTAGCGCTGCAAGCAGCTGGACTTCAGGGCTTAAAGCAAAATTCCGCCGCGTTAGCCTGGCAAGCGCAGGTCTGAGAAGGTCCAGCACCTCCATAATGACTTGTCTTGGGAGGCGAAATTTTTTTTAATATAGCCACGTCAGGCAAAATGTCAAAAGGGCTTAAGTTTTGCCGAATAAAACTATTAACATGGACTAATCGTCTCCGCTGCCGGCGCCGTCTTTAATTCAATGTTGGATCGCTGCCATAGTTGGTCGCTTACTGGACACCACCATGCTTACCCATTTATAGATCTTCGCCATTTAGAGCCAAATTG
>JACXGM010041037.1:0-10158 GCA_016801145.1 Umbra pygmaea
GTGGACAGTGTGCACTAGTACGTAACCGGGATGTGGACAGTGTGCACTAGTACGTAACCAGGATGTGGACAGTGTGCACTAGTACGTAACCAGGATGTGGACAGTGTGCACTAGTACGTAACCAGGATGTGGACAGTGTGCACTAGTACGTAACCAGGATGTGGACAGTGTGAACTAGTACGTAACCAGGATGTGGACAGTATGCAATAGTTTGTAACCAGGATGTGGACACTGTGCACTAGTATGTAACCAGGATGTGTGAACAAAATATAGATATTCAAATAAAATTTTAGCAGTCATGTCACTGATTAAGTATGTATCAGAAAATTATAAATTGATGGGTCAGTAGGCTAGTAAATCTCAGTTTCATAGTGAGTAATTCTGAGTTTCATGTTTAATCAGTGAGACACTGGCTACATACTAATTTGAATACGGAATATGCAACCATCTACGTCGTAGGCTATCCCATAACCTTGACGCAGAACAAATCAGCCTTTAGCGTAAGAGTTAACAGAGTTCCTTACTAAAAGTTGGTCTCAGCAGTTCTGTGAACATGTTTTAAGAGGTAACTCTTAGTGAAGAACTTACTGCTGTTTAGGAGTCAATTTAGCAGTAAGATGTATAGAACTATAAATCCATGACTAAGTCAGGGTTAACAATGGGGGCCAATAGGAAAGACTATTTCGCCAATTTGTGGAGATGGTTGATTGGAACTCCTTGTTGTGGCGTTAATAACGACTGGGAGATTGACAAGACATTGGGGTGATGCTGTCATACTGACCGGTGGTATCTCCAGCTGCCTCTGGTGTTCTGCTGGTTGCCTTGGCTCCTTCCACGCCCCCCTCGCCCAGACCACACCTCCTCATAGTCCTCCCCGGCCACCATGCCACCTGGACCAACACACGTTAGCGCCTAGGCTGGACAAAGCGTTTCAGCAAGGCTGGCTACTGTTCTTCAGTGTCTTACCGTCATTGCGGCGGGTTTGGCGTGGGGCGAAGCTGAACTGCAGGTCGATGTGCCGGTTCTGCCGGGCCTCTGCACGGTTCTTGCTGTGTGCCGAGGCCTTGTGGGCCTTGTAGTCAATGTCGGACCTGAAAGCATGGGTGAACTGCTCCGTAGCACAGTGGCCTTCCTCACACAAGTAGTGGGCCTCACGGAAGTGTTCGCTAAGGTACTGGTAGTCACTATGGAGACAGGTAGAAACAGTCACTAAGGTAACAATAGTCACCACGGAGACAGGTTTAGAGCAGTTCAGCAAGGTACTGGTAGTCAATAGGGCTGTGTAATGCATGAATTTATACATCAGAACAACCTGTCTAAAGGTGTTTTTTCATGGAAATGGGGTATGGACTGTTTGCAATGAACGGTGAAACACTAGGTTAAAAAAGTTATATAGGCTAATGATATAAAACATATTTGAACTAACAATTAAATAAGAGTAATAATACAAAAACAGAACAAGACTCAAGCTACATGGATGAGGAACTGTAAAGTGTGGATAAAGTTGAACGGATCACCTGAAAAAGCAAAAGTCGTCATGGTAAGATGAACAAATTTTACTGCTTTGAAAGACAAAATAGACTTTTGTCTTTTTTAGATAATAAAAAGAAAACTGTATGGCCTTCAATCTCAGTGGTGTGGACAGAACAATGACTGCTGTGAGGAAACCTGATTTAGATAGCTCTCCATCTCTAGAGACATGTATGATGATGACCTTGTAGATATAGGATCACTGTAAAATACAGGTAGGTGTCAATATGAGCATAAGAAAAACGAAAAGCTGAACTTGAAAACAGTCTCTATAATAATTTTAGAAAAAAATCAAGGCCTACTTGAGTCAATATGATACAGTGCCTTGCGAAAATATTCGGCCCCCTTGAACATTTGACCTTTTGCCACATTTCAGGCTTCAAACATAAAGATATGAAACTGTAATTTTTTGTGAAGAAGCAACAACAAGTGGGACACAATCATGAAGTGGAACGAAATTTATTGGATATTTCAAACTTTTTTAACAAATAAAAAACTGAAAAATTGGGCGTGGAAAATTATTAATACTTTGTAGCGCCACCTTTTGCTGCGTTTACAGCTGTAAGTCACTTGGGGTATGTCTCTATCAGTTTTGCACATCGAGAGACTGAAATTTTTGCCCACTCCTCCTTGCAAAACAGCTCGAGCTCAGTGAGGTTGGATGGAGAGCGTTTGTGAACAGCAGATTTCAGTTCTTTCCACAGATTCTGGATTGGATTCAGGTCTAAACTTTGACTTGGCCATTCTAAAACCTGGATATGTTTATTTGTGAACCATTCCATTGTAGATTTTGCTTTATGTTTTGGATCATTGTCTTGTTGGAAGACAAATCTCCGTCCCAGTCTCAGGTCTTTTGCAGACTCCATCAGGTTTTCTTCCAGAATGGTCCTGTATTTGGCTCCATCCATCTTCCCATCAATATTAGCAATCTTCCCTGTCCCTGCTGAAGAGAAGCAGGCCCAAACCATGATGCCGCCACCACCATGTTTGACAATGGGGATGGTGTGTTCAGGGTGATGAGCTGTGTTGCTTTTACGCCAAACATAACGTTCTGCATTGTTGCCAAAAAGTTTGATTTTGGTTTCATCTGACCAGAGCACCTTCTTCCACATGTTTGGTGTGTCTCCCAGGTGGCTTGTGGCAAACTTTAAACAACACTTTTTATGGATATCTTTCAGAAATAAATTTCTTCTTGCCACTCTTCCATAAAGGCCAGATTTGTGCAGTATACGACTGATTGTTGTCCTATGGACAGACTCGGCCACCTCAGCTGTAGATCTCTGCAGTTCATCCAGAGTGATCATGGGCCTCTTGGCTGCATCTCTGATCAGTCTTCTCCTTGTATGAGCTGAAAGTTTAGAGGGACGGCCGAGTCTTGGTAGATTTGCAGTGGTCCGATACTCCTTCCATTTCAATATTATCGCTTGCACAGTGCTCCTTGGGATGTTTAAAGCTTGGGAAATCTTTCTGTATCCAAGTCCGGCTTTAAACTTCTCCAAAACAGTATCTCGGACCTGCCTGGTGTGTTCCTTGTTCTTCATGATGCTCTCTGTGCTTTCAACGGACCTCTGAGACTATCACAGAGCAGGTGCATTTATACAGAGACTTCATTACACACAGGTGGACTATATTTATCATCATTAGTCATTTAGGTCAACATTGGATCATTCAGAGATCCTAACTGAACTTCTGGAGAGAGTTTGCTGCACTGAAAGTAAAGGGGCTGAATAATTTTACTCGCCCAATTTGTCCGTTTTTTATTTGTTAAAATTTTTTAAAATATCCAATAAATTTCGTTCCACTTCATGATTGTGTCCCACTTGTTGTTGCTTCTTCACAAAAAATTACAGTTTCATATCTTTATGTTTGAAGCCTGAAATGTGGCAAAAGGTTGAAATGTTCAAGGGGGCCAAATAACTTTGCAAGGCACTGTATGTGATTGCTCTATCGGAAACTAAGCTAAGCTAAGCTAAGCTAAGCTAAGCTAAGCTAAACTAAGCTAAGCTAAACTAAGCTAAGCTAAACTAAGCTAAGCTAAACTAAGCTAAGCTAAACTAAGCTAAGCTAAACTAAGCTAAGCTAAACTAAGCTAAGCTAAAAGACGAGAAAAGGAAATGTGGAAATAGAGGTATACAGATTATTTACCATCAACAGAACAAATACAATGGGAGGAGTTTCACTTTAGGTAAATAATGATTGAAATTGCAAAATGGTAGAAAAAATGACAACAACCAAAAATATAATGGAATGCATAACTTTGGAAATAAATGATGATAAGTCAAAGAACATAAAACGCCAGGATCCTGTCGAAATCTATTCAATAAAAAGACGATTGAAATGTAAAATGATTGACAGAAAGAAGGTCTTTGTATGTGGGAATTTCAACATAGATCTACTGAATGAAAACAAAAAGAATATACATTTTATGGACACAATGTACAGCTTAGGTTTGATTCCTTCCATCATAAAACCAACTACAATAACAAAGGACAGTGCAACATTAATAGATTAACTTAATAATAATATATAGCAATAACATCGTGAACAAAATAGTAAGTGGATTGTAATTAATGACAATAGTTAGCACCTTCCTATTTCTACAAAATTTACTCAAGAACAAGGAGTGCACAATTAAGGAGTACACAAGTACAGAATAAGGGCCTTTCCCATTTCTCCCCCCTTAAAACTTCCACTCGGTTTTGAGTGCTCTCAACAGTAAAGTCCCCTCGACGAGGGAAGTGGGGGTGAAGATCTTTCCCTATGAAATGGTACACCACTGTATGCAAATTAGCGTAGCGAACGTGCTCACCTACATCACGCACAGCGGCGGCGTGTCTACCGGTGGTAGCCTACTCCTATTGAACTTCGTCAGATAGCTATGTGAGATATTTTCTAACATTACTCTTCAAAACTCAACAGTCCTTTTGGATGTGAATAGAACTATCACATTCCAAAATATTTCGAAATTCTAGCATGCTTATTTGCAAAACAATTCAATTGCTCCTATCCGGTGGTGTCCGCCATCTTGGTTGAAAGACTTGCTGAGTTTGCAAGGTATCCTGGGTAATTTCATCACCCACTTCATTTTAAGCCTGCATCGGACCTCCCAATGTTTTGAGGGTTTGATAGATTTGATAGTAGTACTTTAAATGTAGTTAAGGGACAGTGGATTCAAGCTTCAAAGATTTTTGCAGTACATTCCAACCATTAGCAGTAAAGAACTAAAAGGAGGGGTGGCCGAAGGGGGTGCAGGCTTTTGTGGCAATCAGAGTGATATACCTGCTTGAAAGCAGATTGAAGGTGATGCTCTGGAGATTAATGATCTTAAGTAAGGTGGGGTTTTGCCTAGTAGACATTTGTAAATAAGATGAAACCAGTGTGTTTGACAATGGATGTGTAGTGAAGGTCATCTGATTAGACTGTAGAGGTTACAGTGATTGGTGGTATATGGAGTATTGGTGACAAAACGGATGACGCTGTGGTACACAACATCTAATTTTCTAAGGAGTGAGTTTGAGGCGGATCTGTCAATTAAATCACCGAAGTCTAGTATTGGGAGGTTGGTCATTTTCACAAGGACAAGTTTGGCAGGAAAAGTGAAGGAGGCTTTTTTACGGAATAGGAAGCCATTCCTGGATTTTATTTAGGAGTGGAGCTGGTTGATGTGGGTCTGGAAGGAGAGTGAAGAGTTTAACCAGACCCCTGGGTATTTTTAATTGTCTACATATTCCAGTACAGACCCATCGAGTGTGGTGATGCTTGTTGGGCAGGCAGGTGCAGAGTGTGTTTGAAGAGCATACATTTAGTTTGACTAGAATTGAAAAGTAATTAGAGGCCACGGAAGGAATGTTGTATGTTATCAAAGCTTTCTTGGAGGTTTTTTAACACAGTGTCCAACATCAGGCGTATAGAGAATGGTGTCATCTGCATAGAGGTAGATAATAGGGTCACATGTCTGGACAGTAGGCCCTCAGACTTGACACACGGAAATCTAAGAAGTAATTAGTGAACCAAGCAAGGCAGTCCTTTGAAAAACCCAGGTTCTCTAAATCAGCAAACGAGGATGTTGTGATTGAGAGTCGAAGGCCTTGGCCAGGTCAAAGAAGACTGCTGCACAGTAGTGTCTTTGGTCGATTGCGGTTATGATGTCGTTTACGACTTTGAGTGTGGCTCGGAAGCCAGATTGCATGTCAGAAAGGCTGCGGTGGGATTCAAAATGGTTGATAATTTGTTTATTAATAAGGCTTTCGAAGACCTTTGAGAGGCAGGGCAGGATGGAGATCGGTCTATAACAGTTTGGGTCTAAACTGTCCCCCCTTTGAATAGAGGGATTACTGCCGCAGCTTTCCAATCTTTAGGGATCTCTGATGAATCAAGAGAGAACTTGAAAAGGCTGGTGATGGGAGTAGCAATAATTACCACAGACAGTTTTAGAAGGGAAGGGTCCAGATTGTCTAATCAAGCAGATTTGAAGGGGTCATGATTTTGCAGCTCCCTCAGAACATTAGCGGTCTGGATATGGGCAAAGGAAAAACGTGGGGTGTTTTGGCTGGATGCTACAGAGGGTGAAGGGCTGTTAGGGTGGGGTTGCCAGATAGGATGCATGACCTGCCATGGCAAAATGCTTACTGAAGTTTTCAACTATGGATGACTTGTCAGTGGTGACAGTATTATCTAGCCTTAGGGCTGTGGGCAGCTGTGCAGAGGTGTTCTTATTCTCCATAGACTTTACTGTATCCCAGAACTTTTTAAAATTAGTGCTGCATTCCTAATCACCTGTGTGTAGGAGTTCCTGGTTTCCTTGAAGAGTTGCATGTCACAGGGATTATTCGAGGCTAAATCAGTATGTCACACAATGTTTTATGATGGTTAAGGGCAGTGAGTTCTGGAGTGAACCACGGGCTATATCTACTCTTAGTTCTAAACTTTTTGAAAAGGGCTTGCTTATTTAGAATGGCAAGAAAGGCATTCTTAAAGAAAGACCAGGCATCCTCTACTGATGGGATAAGGTTGATATCCTTCCAGGGTACCTGGGCTAGATCAATTACAAAGGCTTGTTTGCAGTAATGCTTTAAATAACAGTGATGAGGGGAGGCCTTTTAACTGCAGACCCATTACGGATGCAGGCAATGAGGCAGTGATCGCTGATGTCCTGGCTGAAGACAGCGGAGGTATATTTTTTTTAGGAAAATTTCTATTAGGGTGCCCTTGTTTGCAGATTTTAGGTTGTATCTGGTAGGTTCATTGATGATTTGCGTGAGATTGAGGGCATCAAATTTAGATAAAAAATTGTTTGAGGCATTAACTATGTCCCAGTTTAAAGGAGAATTCCGGGCGATTTCAAAACGTAGCTCGTTTGTTTGCAAATCGGAAGTGCGGAAGGTAGCGTTAATAACTCAAACAATCTGTACTGCCAAAACCATGTTTACCATTTGCTCCAGTATACAACCATTACGCATTTACGGGGCAAGTTAAAAAAACGTGCTTTGAGCCACTAAACATGTTCAAAAGGTCATTACTAGTACACGGTTTTGGCAATACAGATTGTTTGAGTTATTAACGCTACTGACCGCACTTCTGATATGCAAACAACAGAGCTACGTTTTGAAATCGCCCGGAATTCTCCTTTAAGTCACCTAACAGTAAGAACTCAGAAGATAAATGGGGTCAATTCACAAAGAGTGTCTAGGGCACAACTGGGTGTTGAATGGGGTAAATAACAGGTGGCTACAGTGAGAGACTTACTTCTTGAAAAGTGAATTTCTAAAAGCTCAAACTGTTTCAGCACAGACATGGATAGGATAACAGAGCATTGCTGGCTCTACCTACAATAGAGTGTGGCTCCGCCTCCTTTGGTAGTTCTGTCTTAATGGTAAATATTGTAGTTTGGGATTGATACTTCTGAATTTTTGGTAGATTTCCTGAGGCAGGATTCAGACATGACTAGGATATCAGGGTTGGTTGAATGTGCAAAGTAAATAGATCCATTTTAAAAAGAAAGCTTCTGATATGTATGAACCCTATAAACACATATGAAGGTGTTTGCTATTACAGAAGTCTACATTAGAGGAGGGTGGGGATGGCATTATTGGCTACCAATGTCTGTCGGGGGGTCTGGAATATTGCAAAAAGATATAATCCAGGTCAAATAGGGTGAGGCAGGCCACTGGACAGTGTGCGTGGAAAATGTTGTGTAAAAAAAAAGGTAGTCGAGTTGCACACGGACAAAGACAAAAACAGACTATATACACATGGGACACAATAAAAACACGTCGGACATCAGTTACGGCATCTTGGTAATGATAAATCGGATTTAATGAAAGTAATATGTGGGGTTCCACAAGTTTCAGTGCTTGGTCCAAAGCTGTTTCAATTGTACAGAAATGAAATCTGTAAGGTGTCAAGTTTGTTGAAGTGTGTGACGTTTGCTTATAATACAAAATAGTTTTTCCTCTGGTGACGATCTGGGGCAGCTTTTGAATACGGTCGAGAAAGAACTGATAATCTTAAAAAGAAGGTATGACATTAATAAGTTGTCTCTATTAAGAAAAATAAGTTAATAATATTTGGAAATAAAAAAATGTAATAGAAGTTGAAAATCATGATAGAGAACGTTGAAATAGAAAGTCTATGAAAGCAAATTTAAGGAGTGATTATAGCCCAGACATTATGCTGGAAACCACATAAAACAAATGAAAACCATTTCCGACTGTGTCAAATGTCATTGTGTCCTTGAGCAAGGCACTTTACCCTAAATTGCTCCAGGGGGATGTCCCTGTATTCATTGTAAGTCGCTCTGGATGAGAGCGTCCACTAAATGACTAAAATGTAAAATTATTAGCCAGAGGGTCATTCCTAACATTACACGTGGAAAAAAATCAGTGGACAACAAAGATATTGCTTCTTGAACACTTGTGTGTATATCTTATAGATTTTTGAAAATCATCTTTAAATTAACGTTTCACCTACCATTTCATTGAAATCTTTTATTTTTGTGATTTCTTTCTCATATTTTAAGTCTATTAATATTTCACTCATGTTATTGATGCTTTTTGTAGCTCAGTTATGCCCAGGCCAGGTTGCATAGTGTTTGTGTAGCTGATTCAGCTTGAGCATGCTTAGGCTGGATGAATGCTGCCTGTAAAGGCTATAAAAGCAACACGCATGCACATATGGTACATATTATGTTGATATCAGTATGTATTAGGGATGGGCATTTAAAATGATTTTACTTTTCGAATAAGTAACCAAAATTATTTTAGAATATCCGGATAATCTTGATTTTTAGCCTGACATGATGCAAAGCATAAAGTAAATACATGTGAACCACTACACATTGTGGAAAGAATAGTGACTGTTAAGATATTAGATAAAAAAAGGGTTAAATAAAGAAGACAAATGCAAGATTAGTTTACTGAACATAATGAAAAGACAATGAGCTTGAAAAAGTGCTGTGTCTTCAGATGTAAGCTACCGTAGGCTCTTTAACCCGAGAGAAATAACAGTCTATTATTGTTGAATAAAAAGGAACTAGATTAATGAAACCTTCTGTGAATCGTTTTGATATTGTTATGTTTTTGCCATCAATGAAGGCTGTCAGACGTTGTCGAGAGTCAATGTAATTGTCCAATCGCCCTGGCCTAGTAGTCAAAATCAGGACTGTTAGAAACGGTAGTCACTATGGAGACAGGGTTACAAATGATCCCTACGATAACAGTAGGAAACTGTAGGTGTGTACCTGTAATACTCTTGTGCCCCATCAGCATCACAGAAGTGACAGAAGTAGTGGTTCCTACGGTAACAGTAGGAAACTGTAGGTGTGTACCTGTAATACTCTTGTGCCCCATCAGCATCACAGAAGTGACAGAAGTAGTGGTTCCTACGGTAACAGTAGGAAACTGTAGGTGTGTACCTGTAATACTCTTGTGCCCCATCAGCATCACAGAAGTGACAGCAGTAGTGGTTCCTACGGTAACAGTAGGAAACTGTAGGTGTGTACCTGTAATACTCTTGTGCCCCATCAGCATCGCAGAAGTGACAGAAGTAGTGGTCCCTACGGAGGTGTTTCAGCAGTTCATCGTTGTCTAGGTACCGGTCGTCACAGAACTTGCAGAGCGGGTGTCCGCGATGAGACGTGTCATCAGGGTCACCCTGTGTGCGGTGACGGACCAGATCCTTGCGGTTGTACCACTTCCTCTCATAGGAGAAGATCTGAAAAGAAAGACGCATTAAACACGTTAGGTAACACAAATTTGTAGTACTCTTCTAGTTACTTTCTGGGGGCTTTACTCTTTACTCTTACTGAAGTATTTTTTTCTAAACAAAGTCCTCTTTACTCTTACTCAAGGATTATTTTCTAAATAAGTAGTCTTTACTCCATTACATTTTACCTACTCTTTTGTTACAATTGCCTTAAGTAATTTGTAGAAATTAGTGGTGCAACGGATCGTCATTGATCCGTGATCCGTTCGGATCAATATCTTCGGTTCGGCACACACGTGATCCGCGGATTGATTTCTGCAAAAAAAGTTGTGCGCATGTTCAGTCTGCTCACAGCGTGGTGATGGCGAGCGGAGGAACGGAGGAGCTTAAACGCCCCGCGTCATTTAAATCCCCTGTATTGGAGCA
>JACXGM010041038.1:0-10158 GCA_016801145.1 Umbra pygmaea
TATATGGACAAGTGTTAATGTATGCAGACGTTATAACGTTTCGTGTTTCTCTTTTCTCGCCATGAATTTGTTGCCTCGCCACGGCCAAACCGTTCGAGATATCAAAAATCCGTTTGCAATTTAGCATCCTCAATGTCTCTTCTTCATGCACACCAACTTTTTAGGGCAAATGGATGAATTCCCTAGGAGAAGTACTTTATATTCCAGAGGAGGCGCTTTCAAAAGACCCATAAACGACCCATAATAACCGGCTTCCTGTTGGGCTGACGTAAAACTTAGAGCACGAAAGTTGTTCGGCCCGATGAGATCTATAAGTGTACCGCGTTTCATATTATTACATGCAAGCGTGTTTGATATATGGACAAGTGTTTGAATCCCCATTCCAGGGGGCCCCCCTGCCACGCCCGGGTACGGGCTTCAGCCCGGCTCTGATGGCCGCGGGTTCTGACCCGTGTGCAAATTTTCAAGAGTTTTTGAGCATGTTAAGGGCCCCAAAAGTGCCCAAAAGGTAGGAAAATAATAATAATAATAATCTTAACGAAAACAAAAGGGCCTTCGCCGTTGGCTTGGGCCCTAATAATAATCTTAACGAAAACAAAAGGGCCTTCGCCGTTGGCTTGGGCCCTAATAATCTTAACGAAAACAAAAGGGCCTTCGCCGTTGGCTTGGGCCCTAATAAGAATAATCTTAAGGAAAACAAAAGGGCCTTCGCTGTTGGCTTGGGCCCAAATAATCTTAAGGAAAACAATAGGGCCTTCGCCGTTGGCTTGGGCCCTAATAATCTTAAGGAAAACAATAGGGCCTTCGCCGTTGGCTTGGGCCCTAATAATAATAATCTTTAGAAAAACAATAGGGCATTCGCCTTCGGCTTGGGCCCTAATAATCTTTAGAAAAACAATAGGGCCTTCGCTGTTGGCTTGGGCCCTAATAATCTTTAGAAAAACAATAGGGCCTACGCCGTTGGCTTGGGCCCTAATAAGAATAATCTTTAGGGAAACAATAGGGCCTTCGCCGTTGGCTTGGGCCCTAATAAAAACCTTTACAGGCAATAGCAAACATCCTGATGTCTAAATAACAAAACATACAAACAATAAACTGAGTTTATCCCAGATACTTACAAGTGCAACAGCAAGAACGCCAGGTCAGCATCAGATTTGCAGCCTCCTGTTTGTCTCAGTTCTCACCATTCTGACAACGCAGCTCCTTTGTTGACTTTTTTTCTGATTCCTCACTCGGTCAGTCTTCATTTTCCTCTCTCTCTGTTCCTCCATCAATGCTTTCCTAACTTTCTGCTTCTGTTTTGCAGGATCAGCCATGACGATAGTTTGAAAAATCCATCTATACCTTGTTCTTATAGCTAGCCGAAGCCTGTGTGTGCGCACTGCACAGTGGTGGCGTAAAGCTTGTCGTTATACCACAAGACCTGATATCACGCGATAACTTCCTGAAGCTGAGGCCGGCGATCGCCGGCTCAAAGTTGCAAGGGTGGTTTTTCAGCTCACAGACGCTAGGGGGGAGCGATACGACCAACAATCAACTCGAAAGAAGTCGTACAACCATTCCATTGACTCTGAAGCTGTTCAGTTAAGGTAAATTAAGCTAATAAACTGCATAGTTCCCCTTTAAATGTGAAATACTACAGCAATCAGAATGAAAAAATGTCATTTTGTTCACTTTTAGTCACTATTTTCCCACTTTAAATGACTCCTGCAACCATATATTTTGACCTTTGACCAAAATCTCACCTGTAGTAACTAGGGCCCTTTAAATGTGAACTACTACAGCAATCACAATGAGAAAAGGTCATTTCAATCACGTTTAGTGACTATTTTCCCACTATAAATGACTCCTGCAACCATATATTTTGACTTTTGACCAAGATTTCACCTGTAGTAACTAGGACCCTTTAAATGTGAACTTCTACAGCATTGATAATGAGAAAACTTAATTTTGTTTGTGTTTTGTGAATATTTTTATAAATAAGTGACTCATGCCACAATATATTTATGAATAAAAGTCATTTTCTTTTCAATTTTTTATTGCTCTGTATTGTTAATGACAAACAATATAAAAAGATGACAAACAATAAGAAATACAAGGTCAAAAATGATCTACAGAAGCATTAATATGATTACAGAGAAGACCTCTTCTTCAAGGTAAATAACTTTTACGACGGTCCCTTACTACACATATAGTAACTGGCGAGTTGGACAGACATTAAGTTTTTGCACTCTTAGTGCGTCGTCATTTTTGGTGATTTTGAGTTGGTCAAAACTGTAAAACATCCGTCTTAATTAGCTCTACAAACTACACCTAAAAGTGAAAGACATCGAAGAACTGCCACAGAGCTATTGGTAATATCCGCGAAAACCGACGAACGTCAAACATCAAGCTGACTTCACCGCGCTCATAAAGCGTCTTATCATGGCGACGCCAACTCGAGCTCTGGCATTTTTCATTTAGCAAAAACGTAAAAAGAATATAGCACGCAGCGTGTAAAGAACGCATTCAGCATCCCGCAAACATTGTTTAATTTTGAGCCTTACGTAGCCTACAGTCTATATTGTTTTCATCCCGCGATATGAAAAAAACGGCTTCCATCACGAGTGGGCCGGACAAGGAAAGCATGTGGTTGTCTGCCTCATGTTTATTCATTTAAAAGCTTGAATGAAGATATCTCCAAAATGAAGATATCTCCAAACAGATTCTTACTAGTTCTTATTTAAAATGAGTATATCTACAAATTATTAGATACTAGTTGTTATTCCGATTTGAGATGTTAACTATTTGCTTCTGACTAGTAACTATTACAGGCCGTTTTAACATTTATTCCTAAAAATGTACTAGTCACTATTTTAAAGTTAATATTTCAGTGTGACTATACAATTGTTTTAGATACTAGTACTTATTTTTAGTTACTAGTAACTATTCCAATAGTTACTAGAATCTATTTCCGTTTTACTAGTAACTTTTCATTAGATACTAGTACCTATTAATTAGTTACTAGTAACTATTCCGACGAGAGATATCCCGAAACCATAATGTACTAGTAACATTGACAACAAGATATCTATATCATATGCAAATTAGTTACTGAATATTTACTAAGACCAGACCTCACTGAAGACAGCACTCAGACCGCACCGACAGATCGCGCGTCAGACGTCATGCATAGCCTCTTCATAAAATGTCTTATCATGGCGACGCCAACTCAGCGCGGTGAAGTCATCTTGATGTTTGACATTCGTCGGTTTTCGCGGATGTTACCTTCAATAGCTCCGTGGCAGTTGTTTGATCTCTTTCACTTTAAGGTGTAGTTTGTAGAGCTAATTAAGATGGATGTTTTACCATTTTTACCAACGTAAAATCACCAAAAAATATAGCCGCAAGCGGCGATTTGCAGGTTCAACCCTTTTTTCTCAATAGCGACTTCAAAGTAATTTCACACAAGGTTCAACATTGTTATAAAACATATGCTATCATTTTTATGATCTATAGCTTGATTTATGTCATTCCACGTGCAGTTATTATACATTTAAAGCGCTCCCCTAGTGGTCAATTTGAATGAGACTTGCAGGGTGTGGTTCAGTTACTTATTAAGAGATTTGTCATGATTGGAGAATGAAAATGCAATTACTAGTAACATTTGTGTATTGGCACTCACCTATCTTGCGCTTGTAGCGCCCCTTAGTGGTCAAGGTATATGAAACTGTCTGGGTATGTTAGAAACTTATCTGAACACATCCAGTGAGTTTTTTGATGATTAGCCTTACGGTTGCTAATATGTATTCATTTATGTCGAGAGCCACTCCCCTTTCAAAGTTCATTGGTCAATAACTTAAAATGTAATTGAGATTGACATGTTTTGTTCAACTTCAAATAAGCTTGATCCAATAATGATTCACTGAAAATATGGTGGCAATCGGAGCTACAGTGTAGAAGAAGATGCAAGCACCCCCTAGTGGTCAATTTGAATTAGAAATGCAGGGCGCGGTTCAGGTACTTATAATGATATATCCTGAGAGATTTGCCATTATTGGCGATTGAATATACAATTAGTATATATTTTAATAGTACAATCTGTGTAATGCTACTGACCTAAATACTGACCTTGTAGCGCCACCTAGTGACGCATGTATATGAAACTGTCTAGGTATATCTGGGGCACTTATCTGAACATATCCTGTGAGTTTTGTGACAATTGGCCCTACGGTTGCTGATTTGTGTTCATTTATGTCCAGAGCCACGCCCCTTTTGAAGTTCATTGGTCAATAACTTGAAAAGTAATTAAGATATTGACATGCTTTATTCAACTATTAATAAGCTTATCCAATGATGATTCACTGAAAATTTGGTGACAATCGGACCTATGGTGTAGAAGAATGTCAATAATGTTTTTTTTCTAAATATTCAAAATGGCGGAACATTTCACACCTGTGGTTCAACATTGTTATAAAACATATCCTGGAAGTTTTGTAACAATTGGACAAACATTTTATGATCTATAGCTTGATTTGTTTAATTCCATGTGTAGTTATTATATATTTAAAGCGCCCCCAAGTGGTCAATTTGATAAAAACTTGCAGGGCATGGTTCAGTTACTTATGAGGACATGTCCTGAGAGATATTTCATGATTGGAGAATGAATATACAATTAATAGTACAATTTGTGTATTGCTACTCACCTATCTTGCGCTTGTAGCACCCCCTGGAGGTGCATGTATATGAAACTGTCTGGGTATGTCTGGGGCATTTATCTGAACATATCCTGTGAGTTTTGTGATGATTGGACTTACGGTTGCTCATTTGTGTTTATTAATGTCCAGAGCCACACCCCTTTCAAAGTTCATTGGTCAATAACTTGAAAGGTAATTGAGATATCAACATTGTTTATCTTAATTTTAATAAACTTGGTCCATTGATGATTCACTGAAATTTTGGTGGCAATCGGAGCTACGGTTTAGGAGGAGATGTCAAAAATGTGTTTTTCAAAAAATTCAAAATGGCGGAAAAGTTTTGAAGGCGGACCTTAATGGTCCTTGAGGCTTTTTTGTAGAGCACACTGAGCTGCACCTGTGTAAGAAATGTCAAGTCAATCAGACTTACGGTGTGAGGGGCGTGGCCTTTCAAAGTTTACATTTTGAAACCTTAATCACAGCGCCACTATGTGGCCGATTGGGTTCATATTTCTATGGATGCACATGCACACCATTTTCAGTTATTCCCCCAAGTTTCATGTTTCTAGGTCATTCCAGCTCACGGGAATTTCAGCCGGCGTGGCAGACAACAAATAATAATAATAAATATAGCCGCAAGCTGCAATTTGCGGGTTCAACCCTTTTTTCTCAATAGCGACTTCAAAGTAATTTCACACAAGGTTGAACATTGTTATAAAACATATGCTATCATTTTTATGATCTATAGCTTGATTTATGTCATTCCACGTGCAGTTATTATACATTTAAAGTGCCCCCTAGTGGTCAATTTGAATGACACTTGCAGGGTGTGGTTCAGTTACTTATTAAGAGATTTGTCATAATTGGAGAATGAATATACAATTACTAGTAACATTTGTGTATTGGCACTCACCTTTCTTGCGCTTGTAGCGCCCCTTAGTGGTCAAGGTATATGAAACTGTCTGGGTATATATTAGGAACTTATCTGAACACATCCAGTGAGTTTTGTGATGATTAGCCTTACGGTTACTGATTTGTATTCATTTATGTCGAGAGCCACTCCCCTTTTAAAGTTCATTGGTCAATAGCTTAAAATGTAATTGAGATTGACATGTTTTGTTCAACTTCAAATAATCTTGATCCAATAATGATTCACTGAAAATGTGGTGGCAATCGGAGCTATAGTGTAGGAGAAGATAAAAGCCCCCCCTAGTGGTCAATTTGAATTAGAAATGTAGGGTGCGGTTCAGGTACTTATAATGATATATCCTGAGAGATTTGCCATTATTGGCGATTGAATATACGATTAATAGTACAATCTGTGTAATGCTACTGACCTATTTTGTGCTTGTAGCGCCACCTAGTGACGCATGTATATAAAACTGTCTGGGTATATCTGAGGCACTTATCTGAACATATCCTGTGAGTTTTGTGACAATTGGCCCTGCGGTTGCTGATTTGTGTTCATTTATGTCCAGAACCTCGCCCCTTTTGAAGTTCATTGGTCAATAACTTGAAACGTAATTAAGATATTGAAATGTTTTATTCAACTATTAATAAGCTTGATCCAATGATGATTCACTGAAAATTTGGTGGCAATCGGAGTTATGGTGTAGAAGAATGTCAATAATGTTTTTTTTCTAAATATTCAAAATGGCGGAATATTTCACACCTGTGGTTCAACATTGTTGTAAAACATATCCTGCAAGTTTTGTAACAATTGGACAAACATTTTATGATCTATAGCTTGATTTGTTTCATTCCACCTGTAGTTATTATACATTTAAAGCGCCCCCAAGTGGTCAATTTGATTAAAAAGTGGAGGGCATGGTTCAGTTACTTATGAGGACATGTCCTGAGAGATATTTCATGATTGGAGAATGAATATGCAATTAATAGTACAATTTGTGTATTGCTACTCACCAATCTTGCGCTTGTAGCGCCCCCTGAAGGTGCATGTATATGAAACTGTCTGGTTATGTCTGGGGCATTTATCTGAACATATCCTGTGAGTTTTGTGATGATTGGACTTACGGTTGCTCATTTGTGTTCATTAATGTCCAGAGCCACACCCCTTTCGAAGTTCATTGGTCAATAACTTGAAAAGTAATTGAGATATCAACATGGTTTATCTTATTTTTAATAAACTTGGTCCAGTGATGATTCACTGAAATTTTGATGATGATTAAAAAAATTCAAAATGGCGGAAAAGTTTTGTAGGCGGACCTTAATGGTCCTTGAGGCTTTTTTGTAGAGCACACTGAGCTGCACCTGTGTGAGAAATTTCAAGTCAATCGGAGTTACGGTGTGAGGGGCGTGGCCTTTCAAAATTTACATTTTGAAGCCTTAATTACAGCGCCACCATGTGGCCGATTAGGTTCATATTTCTGTGGAAGCACATGCACACCATTTCCAGTTATTCTCCCAAGTTTCATGTTTCTAGCTCATTCCAGCTCACGGGAATTTCAGCCGGCGCGGCAGACAACAAATAATAATAATAACCATTCAACACAAGAACAATAGGGTTCTACCACTTTGTGGTTGAACCCTAATAATAATAACCATTCAACACAAAAACAATAGGTTTCTACCACTTCGTGGTTGAACCCTAATAATAATAATAATAATAATAACCATTCAACACAAAAACAATAGGGTTCTACCACTTCATGGTTGAACCCTAATAATAACCATTCAACACAAAAACAATAGGGTTCTACCACTTTGTGGTTGAACCCTAATAATACCCATTCAACACAAAAACAATAGGGTTCTACCACTTCGTGGTTGAACCCTAATTACGACGCACTAAGAGCGCAAAAACTGAATGTCTGTCCAACACGCCAGTTACTATAAGTGTAGTAAGGGACTGTCGTAAAAGTTATTTACCTTGAAGAGGAGGTTTTACCTGATGCTTCTTTAGACCATTTTTGACCTTGTATTTCTCATTGTTTGTAATTTTTTAAAATAAATATATTTATTTTTTCATAAATAAATTGTGGCATAAGTCACTTATTTATAAAAATATTCATTAAACATAAACAAAATGATGTTTTCTCATTCTGATTGCTGTAGTAGTTCCCATTTAAAGGGCCTTTGTAGCTACCCGGCTGAACAGATGCAATTTACTCTCAGGAACTGATGTTTATAAAGGATTTAATTTCCAGAACACACCATAAGAGCTGAATAAACAAACAAACAAACAAACAATCATTAGACATGCACATTGTGTTTAAATGCCCATAAACCAATGAATACACATTTGCTATTTAATTGACTTACACCATTAATAGTGTAACATTAAATCCCATTTTAGTATACAGGCCAATGTAATAACCTTGCCTTACTGTACTGTAGTAACCCTGAACAATAGGAATTATATTATCATTTTCCTGTATGATAATATGAAATGTTTTAATTACAACAATCTCCCTTTAGAGTGCAATGCAAACTAAATGACACACCTGAGTTAACAATGATTTACTTTAGTACAACCGAATCTCAATTTAGTCAAAGTCAAAGTCAAAGTTGTTTATTTATCATATGCATCGGATAACATACATCATCCTATGCAGAGAAATTTCTTTTGACATGGCACGGCGATTCTATGCAGTGGGCTTATAAACAAGAATTACAACAATATAAGAATTTTAAAATAATAATGACAATAGTAACTAGAACTGCAAGCAGTTTTGGCGGGGTCCAAGCCGTCCCTGGCGAGTCCTCCCTGGTGCAAGTCGCCCTGATGACCCGCGGAGCCCACAAAAGCAGAACCTATGAAATCGGAACCAAAGGTGCGATGGCTGTGACGCAAAAGCTGGAAAATATCATAACACCCAAGATACCATGTCTGTAGTAATTTGCACATGCTCTGATATTTCAAAGACATTTTAAAATGTTGAAAGAAGTGCTTTGATAATGGTTGAAAATGTCAGAAGATGAAAACAGTTGTCATTAGCAAGAAAACATAGGGGATAACAAACTAAGAAAGCAGATGATGAAACACCATCACGCAGTGTGTCGATCCATAAACTGTCATTCGGAAAACAGGTTTTCAGATCGCAGAGGTAATCAGCGTGCCATATAGCCATGGCTGAGTATTCTTGTACTGTGTTTGAATGAACCAATATTTGGTTTAATTTGTCCTAATTGTACAGGGACAGGGATTAATTTAACATCGATCCGCAAAATTATGGGTTCTCTAGCAATTTCCTGTAATAATTTATGTATGTCTAACATTCTTGTCTGTACACTGTGCCTTACACACTTCACAAAACCGAACAGTTAGCAAAAACATTTCTGTAATTTTATCCCATATCCTTTTAACTGTTCAGATGAGGTCGCTACATTATTCTGTGGCCAACATTTCTTGTACCCCATTTAAATGAACTGATCTTTGATTTTATTTGTCCTAATTGCGCAGTGACAAGGCTTAAAGTTAACATTGATCCTCAAAATCATGGGTTCTGTATCAATTTACTGTAGTAATTTGTGTATATCTGCCCATCTTGTCTGTACACTTTGCCTTACACATTAAACAAAACAGAACCAAATAATGAGTTACTTACATTTGTCCAAAGGAAACTATTTTACAAAACTTTTAGCAACATGTTTTCTGTAACTTTGTCCCATTTCCCTTTCACTGTTCAGGTCAGGTCACTATTTTAGGCTGCTACCGACAGTATACATTATAGATAGTTGTTCTTGAAAATGTTTTATATTATTTTGTAGTACAATTTTGTACTAGATTAGCAACAAACCCATTCTAACACCGCACACACCAAACAGGAAATAAAGTTTGCCAAATACACAGGCACATGATCCAGCGTACTCTAATAACCCCAATGAGTGGCATTTTATCAGAATATAGCATAGATCATCTGCTTAGAAATATAGGAAATATTGGTTAGGATAGAACACCACAATTAAATCTACTAAAAAAAAGTATATTACATTAATTATGAATTTATCTTGTCTTTGTTTGAAACAAATTGTAGCCTATGCAATTATAATACATTGTAGCCTATAATACATTTTTTTTACATGTTCTATAATGTCTGACACATTAAAAAACGTCATACTTTTGGAGAGTCATTATGCAAAGCGGACCCCAAAGTATAACGTTGGCGAGGCAAATGTCAGAAAATATTGAGGTGTGAGTTACAATTTCTGTGGTACATGACCGTTGTAAATATCCCATTAACATTGATTGAATAAATGGGCAAAAACTGCTCTACGTTGACGACAGCACCTTTTAATGACAAAAAATGTGGTACAAAGCTTCAGAGCGGCATGCCAAACAAGCACCAAACGTTTCATGTTGATAGCATTTACTACGGAAAAGATATTGTAATCACAATTATCCCAGTTAAATGTATTGAGTTATTGTCCAAAACAAATAAATGTTGATTAAAGCGCCCCCTAATGGCCGATCTTCGCCAAATTTGGTATAGAACATCACATTGGGACATTGAACAACAAT
>JACXGM010041039.1:0-10158 GCA_016801145.1 Umbra pygmaea
TACCCTGCCTCCACGTTTTGATAATCATGTACGTCTCGGTGTGAGATGACGTCTGAAATATATTCACATCAATTCACTCTGCTGTTTTTTATTTGCCAAAATAAAGGTATAGATATTGATAAAGTCACCCTGCCCTAGAGATACACTTTATGGCCAAAAGTATGTGGACACCTGACCGTCACACCCGTATGAGTGTGTTGGAAATTTTATTAAAATAAATTTGCATTAATATGGAGTTGGCCTCCCCTTTGAAGCTATAACAGCCGCCAGTCTTCTGGGAAGACTTTGCACAAGATTTTTGACGTCTGTGTTAAATTTTGCTCATTCAGCTAAAACTGCATTTTTGAAGTCAGGCATTGATGTTGGGACGAGAAGATGGAGGTGTTGAAGTGTTGGAATACATCCTTTCAGAACATAATTTTATTGGAAGCCCTTCAAAGTACTGTCTTTTGGAATTGGCTAAAATAATTAAAAAAATAATTACTGGATATTTTAACTTCTATATTCAAAAAAGAGGAGTACCTATGGTAGTTATTTTTCACCTTCTTTTTCTAATTTGTATATAGGCTTATTTCAAGTTAAGTTCATTTTCTCTAATCATAGCTTCAAGAAGAATATATTCTTATGGAAGAGATATTTGGATGATGTTTTGTTTGTTTAAAGGGTCCAAGATACAGCTAGAAAAGCTTTTTGAATATTTTAATTCAGTTTCTGAATTTCTATCATTTACTATGGACTATAAACGCATTAGTTTGCTACATTATAGATCATCAGCAATAACAACTATCGTTATACAGATTTCTTCAGAAAACCTACTGCAAGAAATATTTTACTGAGGGCAGACAGATGCTGGCACATAAAGTAATTTGCAAAATAGTTTCCTCAGAACATATTTAAAATGTCTTCCCTTCAGTCAGTTTTGACTAAAACGCATTTGTCACGAAATGGAGGATTTTGACAGAAACATAATTTTCAACACAGAGGATATAAAACATCTGTCCTACATAATGCTGCCACTAAAATAAAAGACAAATTAAGATCAGAATAAGTAAATCTAAAGTGAATTCTAATGACTGTATAATATGGACAAAAGTATATGCTAAAAGGGCAGAACACATGTAAGGTATAATAACAAAAAATTGGCATATACTAAAATCTGATTGCCAACTTAAAGAGGTTTTCAAGGAGCAACCACTTATGCTGTATAAAAGAGGAAAAAATCAGAGGGGTAATTTGATACATTCATATTTACCTTATATTAAATATATTTATTTTATACTAAATCCACACCTATTCAAGCTATTTCATTCTGACACTGTGGGAACTATGATCAATGTAATCATACTTACCGTTGTAAGATTTTCAAACATCCCCACACAGGGAAAGAGATCCCTATAAAAGGAAAGATTACATGTCACACAAAATCGGTCATTTATCTTATCACCTGCCCATGTACAGTAAGAATATAAATGATCAAGTAGCAGCACATTTTGTTGAATTCAATCACCCCATTTTCTCTCTTAGATATATTAGGATTGAACAGGTGACCCCCCCCCCCTTTACTTTCCAGGAGGGAACACCAGTTAAAAAATGTTTCTTGTAATGCACCTTGTTTTATGGTGATTGTCTTGACTATTTATTGGTTATTTAGACAAAGTTGTTAATTATGTTTATTTAGAACTGATGCTTTAACTTTTGCAATATATCTATTGGATTTTATTATTATCAAATAAAAAATATATTTTCTTTGGAAATATTTCAGTATTGTATATGGATTTGTTTACAAAGTGTTGAATATAGATTGTGTTAAAAAAAATTCTACATGATGCCACTTGATTACTTAATTACATGATTAACATCAGATGTGTCCTATATAGTACCTGTGGTAATGTTCTGTTTTTGATTGTTGATTTGCAGAAGGCCTGAAGGCCAAAATGTTGTCTAAATAAATTGAGATATACAGTACAGGGTTTCCCCCAGAAAATGGGTTAGTTTAGGTGGCATTCTTTTCCTGGGGGGGGATCATAGTCGCAATATGCGAAGGTATTTAGACTGCTTATGGATGCTGGTGACTGAGCGCAATGACATTAATACACAGATGGCGGTCCGCTGTTCGGACGCAAAACAATTCATATTAACAAGCTGTTTCAGACGCAACACATGTCAGATTTTCTATTTTGGGACTGCATAGTCAAGGCGGAAGATGTCAGTTGTCTAGGCGGCCACCTTGACTGCAAAGTCGTGCGGGAAACCCTGCAGTACATATGGAGCAAGAGTGTGCTACTGTACACTTTTTTCCTATTTTTGGGATGAGATCTCCTGCCAATCACTGTTCCAATTCATCCCAAAGATCAATGGAGTTGAGATCAGGGCCCAGTTTCCTAAAGATTAAGATGAGCGTAAGATGCACGTAAGTGCTTTTCCCGAACGCATCGTTATTTAAGTTCTACGTAACATCGCTGGTAAATTAACAAGTGTTTCAGACCACTTGATAGTCCAGGGGTATTCAACTCTGGACCTCGAAGCCAGATGCACTCCACTTTTTCATTGCAACTCTCTAATCTCAGACTTATTTAGGCCTGGGAAACCTATTTAGACCTGGGACACCAGGTGAGTCCAATTAAAGTTGAGGTAGAACAGAATACCAGCAGGCTCCGGACCCTGTAGGGTTAGAGTTGAAGATCCTTGCGTTAGTCCATTAGTCCTTGCGTTAGCGCCTCCCTCAACATGTGATTGCAAAGAGTCATCATAAAATGAAGAAAACGCACAAAATTTGTAGTTAGGTGAATGTATTCAGACAAATTATACAAACAGTAAGAAGTAGAACAACGTAGTAAGAACAAGTAAGAACAACGTACATAAAACAACACATAATGAAGAAAAAAATTCAAAATCAAACATTGATGGGTCTGAAATGCCGCATGGCACTGATATTGTCTTTGCAATAGATTTTTTTTTCTATTTGGTTACTGAAGTAACTGTTCATTTGGATGTCACGTGATTGCTTCCGGGTGATATAATATTACAAAATAATAATAATCATATATATGTGAGATTATATTAAGTGTCTTGTCAAAGGCAAGGACACTTAATAATACATAGGACCTATACAGCACTTTTGATAGACCCAAAGACGCTTGATATGATTTTCATTGGCTAAAGTCCACCCCATTGGTTCGGTATAACCTTTTATTCAGCCCTAAATTTCACAGATTGTTGGAATTTTACATTTTTTATAGACTGTTGGGCAGTGGAATCAATCACCATCAATGTTATGTGCCTTCAAAAGTAATGACGCTCTATCGACATGCAATAGGCTACATTTCAAACGCATTCATGGCCTAGTTCCATTCCAAACAGCCGTAACGTAGGACTTACGATGCACTTTATAAAGAGCGACATAAGTGATGGTTTGTGAAACAAATATTAGTTTGTCGAAAAAAAAGACCATCTTAAGGCTACATGCATCTTTAATCCGTTGTACATGTGGCGTTATCGGAAACCGGGCCCAGGGCTCTGTGCAAACCACTTTAGCCCAAACCTTGAAAAACAGCCCCACAGCATTATCCTTCCTCCACCATTAGTAGGGGTGTCCACATACTTTTGACCATATGTGTAACGTTCCTCCGATGGAATGGATAGAGACAAGCGCGAAGGTTGCAATTCACAAATGATACTTTATTTAAATATGAAAACAAAACTGCCACGAGGGGCTTTCCAAATATAAACTGGGAGAAACACACATAAACGCGTACAGGAAACATTGATCGACAAGAGACAAAAGGAGAACACATGGCTATATACACAGACAACTAATTACTAATTCAAACCACCCGTGACTACCAATGACCCAACTAATAATCAAACTCCACCTATGACAAAACTAGACACAAGAGGGCAGCATACTCATACAAACAGAGGGATCACAGAGACAACACATAACAAACCCACCCCATGTGTGACAATATGGTGTATTTGTGCAGTTATCAAAACACTGAATCGATGTAAGCCTACAAAACTCATACCTTATTTGAAGTGAATTGTAGAAACTGGAATAGCTTTGGTGGAAAAAAAGAACCTACAGCGTGTTGGTGTTAAGTTTTCTCGGAATTATGAGGCGCATTATATCTCTATAGGGTAGGGGTGGGCAAACTTTTTTGCTTGAGGGGCACATTGAGTTTTTGAAACCAAGCGAAGGCCTGCATAATATAGCTATGTGGGAATAAATAGGAAATGTTATTTTTTTTAATTACCCCACACACACAAAATTACCTGTGTAGTCTGCAGGAAATAAATGTTTAGTTTTCTAACACTGATTGTTAATTTGATTTCTCAGAATTTATTTACTACTGTTTGTTTCAGAATCATATAACTTACTCACTCACACCTGTGAATCAAGTCAACAGCGCATATGGAAGTCATTTAAATACAATGAACCCTTCAAGGTCTACGGGGGTTGAAATCCACCAGGCACTATGAATATACTTTGTCCTACAGTGAAGTACCTTATAGTTTTGGATTCAAAAGTCTCTTGGTCTCAAGATTAATAGGTCAAACCCAAACTTTTGAGACAATGATTTCATGCATAATGTCATATAGAGGCAAAATATACTAAAATATATGTTTAATTTTTAGCATATTATTGTAAAAAAATTTAAAGCATGATCAACATCACTTAAAAATCCATATTGGCATGCCTCCAGGCATTTTCACTTAACGCTTCCTGTCTGTAATGTTTTTAGTTAACCAAAATAACGTCATCAAAAAGTACCCACAATTGAGATGCAATATCTCAGGCTGCAATTAACCTGGACAATCCACCCCTCAATATTTCCATCAGAACTTCCTCTTTCCAATGAAATGGAGCAATTTTTTATTGATGTAAAGCACTTTGAGCTGCATTCCTTGTATGAAAGGGGCTATATAAATAAAGGTTTATAATTATCATTAATATTATTCTAGCTTGTATGGCCCGGGAGATACAATCCATGTACACTCTCAGGTGTCAATCAACTTTGAAGGGTAACTTTAAAAAAAACACATCGCGGGCCAGATCAAAGCATCGCGGGCCATAGTTTGCCCACCCCTGCTATAGGGTCTCCTACATGACAGCTTTTAGCAAGTCACAATTCAGGTTTTGAATTAACTAATTTAAAATTAAAGAATATGGTATAAACATTTTAAAATCTTGGTTTCCCCTCAGTGATTACTGATGGTATAAAGTATGTGTGTTTGTGCTTGCACCTATGATTTTGGAGGCTTTGAACAACAACAGCAAAAACGAGGGAAAGAATAAACAATTTTTAGCACCACCTCTTGGTTTTCTGTGCAGTATATAAAATGCTCAGTAGTGCAGAAGCTCATGCTGTGCAGATATTAGCTTCACAAAACAGGCTTGTGTTTTCCTGGCATTGATGAGAAATTCTGCATGCACCACATCAGTTCGCTAAAGTCTGACATGGCTGGGACAGTTTCATGATGTTTTATCATTTAAGATCATCTACTTTTTATTATGCGAAGAAAACTTTCTAGTGCACAGTTAGAGAGATATATTTTTTGTGCCTCGGCACAGAGTCAGACTTCAATCAAGAATACTTTACAAGAGAAGTGAATCATGAGTAATATGCATCTGGGATTAGATATTTTGGGGTGGTTTCTTTAAAGAATACAATTAAACAATAACAAAAAAATACTCTAAATCTTACATCTTGTGATTTAAATGTCAGATCAATATTTGGAAGTCTTAAGTGGAGAGAGGGGTTCTCCAATATCTTATGGTACTTTCCACAAATAGAGTGGAAATTGGGTCTGAACTTTGTTGAAAAATGAACTTGGTTTCTTTTTTTTCAACAAAGACATAATGAAAGAAAATGTTGTTTGCCCACCTCAGGTTGATAAAGCCAATATTTTTTTTGCTGTTTTTTTTCCAGACAAGTGTAGCATTTTTGCAACACTGTTACCAATTCTTTGTTGATTTCTGAATACTATTTCAAACCACATTTTCTGTTTTCTAGACATAATTAATATATATAATCCATTTTATTGTCTCCATATAATGTGCAACTAACATATTTCTCCATGTTTTGTCACTTGTTATGGATTCTTAAGACATATATTACACATATTTTAATGCAATAATCAGAATATATTACCATTGGCAGGTACTAATCATTGTAACTAATAAGTGTATTTATTACATTGTTAATTTAGTAAGCTTAACAGTAAAATACAAGTGGTAAAGATTATTTTCATAAATAATGACTGAATAACAGGGTTGAACTTTGTGTTACAGGGTTGCACGTTGGTTAACAGAGTTGCAATATGTGAGTTATTTGTCCTTCAACACTGTGTGCACAATTATTGGTCAGTATTTTGACCATATCATCATTATTATGCATATGTTTCAACTCCAAGCTGTATAAACTGGAATGCTTATTGAATTTAAGCATATCAGCTGACGTGTATTTGTGTAATGAGGGAGGGTGTGGCCTAATGAAATCAACACCCTATATCAAGGTGTGCATAGTTATTAGGCAGCTTCTGTTCCTCAGGCCAAAAAAAGAGATTTAACTGACAGTAAATTGTAAAAGGTTTTGTAAAGGGATGCAGAATGTTTTGAGAAAAGACGCAAATAACAGCCAAAGATTTGAGAAGACTCAAACGTGAAGCTACCAGGAACACATTATCCTCCATTGCTGTTATATTCCAGAACTGCACCCTACCTGGATTTCCAAGAAGTAGAAGAAGAAGAGCAAGGTGTTCAGTGCTCAGAGACATGGTTAAGGTAAGGTAGGCTGAAACCCGACCACCACTGAACAAGACACATAAGTTAAAACCTCAAGACTGGGCCAAGAAATATCTAAAGACAGATTTTTCAAAGGTTTTATGGACTGATTAGTGACTCTTGACAGACCAAATGGATCACAGAGTTCCACTTCGACTCAGATGCCAGCGAGGTGGAAGTGGGGTACTGGTATTAAAATCAACAAGTGAGATTGTAAACTTTTCATTTTTCATTTAGTTGCATAATTATTCTGCACACTGATAGTTGCCCAACAATTCAACCGTACATCTAAGAAGTTCTCCCAAATTACGTTCTCAGGAAACTAATTTGAAAACACAAATTACTTTATATGCCAACATATTTGGGGTATTTTTAGGTTTCTGCTGCACGTTTTGCTATTAGGCTATATTCGTCCTTCTTTACTGTTGCACCTGCACGTTTCGTTTTGCGGATTCATGCAAGAACATTCCACACATTCCATAGCGTTCAAAATTATATTGCAAAATTCACAGTTAAAGTTGTTGTTAAGGTTAGGCATGAGGTTTGAAACGGTTAAGGTTAGACATGACGTTACTGAGGTTAAGGTTAGGATTAAGGTTAGGGTTAACATTACAACAAAATCTCATCGCCTGTCTGCATTACGCTGCAATAGACAACGAAACGCACACAAAGTGTCCATCTGGATTTGAACTCGCAAACATCTGCAAGAAAGTTGTAAACTTATACGCCCTTCCATTTTCCCCGACCTCCGCCCTAGCCAAATCTACTCTACATACATTCTACATCATGATCTTCATATGTTCATATTTAACGTTATTTGATTTTTTAATTTAGTTCCCTACAAACGTAATTGACCCTTCACATATTTTGGTTTTGCTAAATAGTTAAAAAAAAACAGAAAAGTAATCTACTACAGTATTTATGCCCATCTCTGGGTACACCTCGGTACAACTCTGACTTGAAAAATAATATATAAACAAATATGTTGATGGGTTTTCTCACATGGACTGCTTACTTCAGGTCCTTCCAAAACATATTGATCAGGTTAAGGTCAGGACTTTGACTTGGCCATTTCAAAATATTTACTTTAACCATTCTTCGGTAGAATAACTTGTGTGCTTAGGATTGTTGTCTTGCTTAGAATACATTGTTCCATCAATGATGGCAAGCCTTCCTGTTTCCTTTCGCCAAACACAACGCATGCCATGAACACACTTGTTGTTCAGTGTTCTCAAACGGTGGACTGATGAACATTGAACACAAGCCAATGTGAGAAAGGCCTTTAGTTGCTTAGAAGTTACCCTTGGTTCCTTTGTGACCTCATGGTCTAATACACAGCTTGCTCTTGGAGTGATCTTTGTTGGTACACCACTCCTGAAGAGAGTATCAATCTGACACAACCTGTCTGACTGGATTGGTGGAGTTCAAACAGCTTTTCCCACCTGATGAGTATCAACACATTTTTTTTCTGAGATCCTCGGAAATCCCCTTTGTTCGTGCCATGTTACACTACCACAAACATGTGTCGTGGAGATTAGACTTTGTTTTATTTAAAGAACAGGGATCTATCAAGGTGTCCATGTACGTCCTTCAGTTATAATCAAAATGAAATTGCTGTTCCAAACAACCAATTATTTATAAATGAATATCATGGAAATTGTGCCTAAACATTTGCATACAACTGTATTTAAATCCACTCACTTTCAAACTTGAAATGTCATGGCTAACTGAGATAGTGATTCTACTTCGATTCTACAGATCAGGCACATATAAACAGCATCTCACAAGCTTACAAAACATATAGAAAAAAAGGAAAAAGATTTCAATGAGGACCATGACCAGACTAGCACCACAGCAGTTCATTTTACACTAGCGCTCATTCAGCATCCCACACAGAGATTCAAGCTCAGATCAGAGAGCCAGAGCTGGAACTTTCTGGAAAGCGTACACAGGGTTAGTAGTGTGGCAGCGGTAAGCTGTGGAACATTTTAGCGTTGCAGATCAACATTTTGGAAAAGTGCATGTGTGTGTTTTCTCGGGGTCACTCCATCTTTGAACACTGAGTGCTTCCTGACGTCCTGTCTTCTCTTTTTTTATTACACTGATTATTTACTGATGATTAGGTCTCACTGTAGAATCACAGCTTTCTAAAGACATCACTCATCCCGTCCACACAGCACTCACTCTGCCCGGTGCACTTTCATCTCCCAGAGATCGTCCTGCCAAGAGATAAACAAATGATTAAAAAAACACCCGGCTGTGTCCCAGATCAAAATAATTGGGCCATGTTTTGGTATAATCAAGTCATTAATCCTATAGAACCCAGGGACTCCACTCCCAACCTCACCTCCTCGGTAATCTCCATCTCCCCCCCATCATCAGCAGTTTTCAACTGATAGTTTAGCATCCTGCCGAGGTTTTGATTAACCCTAATTAGCAATCTCTCACTGATATTAATGACTACTTCAGCGACCTACCAGCAGCGCTGACGCAGTCAGGGCTACTGGATTATAGATGTGGAGGTCTTATCTTTTTAAGCGAAGCTCTGCTGTGTTCAATCCAGAGGAGCCGCGTTGATGGTTCTGGATCTGTGGATCATGAACGACTTTGCTGCCAAGCACCAATGTTATGTTTATGGTTAATCAAGAAAAGTAAGAAGCACCAATGTTATGTTTATGGATCATCAAGAAAAGTAAGAAGCACCAATGTTATGTTTATGGTTAATCAAGAAAAGTAAGAAGCACCAATGTTATGTTTATGGTTAATCAAGAAAAGTAAGAAGCACCAATGTTATGTTTATGGTTAATCAAGAAAAGTAAGAAGCACCAATGTTATGTTTATGGATCATCAAGAAAAGTAAGAAGCACCAATGTTATGTTTATGGATCATCAAGAAAAGTAAGAAGCACCAATGTTATGTTTATGGATCATCAAGAAAAGTAAGAAGCACCAATGTTATGTTTATGGATCATCAAGAAAATAAGAAGCACCAATGTTATGTTTATGGATCATCAAGAAAAGTAAGAAGCACCAATGTTATGTTTATGGATCATCAAGAAAAGTAAGAAGCACCAATGTTATGGATCATCAAGAAAAGTAAGAATCCAGTATCTGTCAGAATTTGCCACATCCATTTTCAGTGCTAGCATCTTCTCCTATCCCCTCCTTCTTCGAGGGGCTGGTCAAAACTCATATCTGCGCCGCCCTTCCGGACACCTTGGACCCCCTACAATTTGCATACCGCCCCAACAGATCTACAGACGATGCAATCGCACTGACGGCACACACCGCCCTCTCACATTTGGAAAAAGGGAACACATACGTGAGGATGCTGTTTGTGGACTACAGCTCAGCATTCAACACTATTGTTCCTGC
>JACXGM010041040.1:0-10157 GCA_016801145.1 Umbra pygmaea
TTTCGCTCGAGCGACTTCCCCCAGGTCCTAGTGCATGTGCAGCTGTCCTCGGCTAGGGCTCCTTTGCCATATCCCAGCCGCAAGTGATATTGCAGATGTCTGCCCAGACTCGGGCCACATGACATCTGGCGAGTCTGACTCTTAGCCGAGTGCCCCGACTCTCAGCCAGAATCGGGCCAGACCCACTGTGCTAGCTGGGCTCTCATTGCAAATCAGATTTATTGTCAAAATGTACAGATTGTCAGCTGGTTGCAATGAGCAAATCAAACAAAAGCAATTGACATAGCTTAACACAATGATTTCTTCACATAGTTTCACCAAATTCAACAGTAAATGCAACTGATAATGAATTCTCCAGTCTTAAAATAATTCAACCCCTTCATGTTAAGCATCTTTAGGACTTAGTTGAGCACACTTTTGCTGTTATAACCTGCTGCAAACAAGAGGTGTGGCCAGACACCAGCCTTTGGCAGTGTTCCTGAAGAATCTTAGTACATTCCTCATGAGTGATGAGGACCAGTTCAAAAATATTCTGAGGTCTGTGCGCTGCAACCACCTTCAAATCCCACCAGAGATTTTCAATGGGGTTCAGTTCTGATGACTGTGAAGGCCACGTGGAATTTGAGGCATGCTTCGGATCATTGTCTTGTTCTTTTCAGCTTATGCGTCATTTTTCTTTCTCCAGACATACTGCTGAGCTATTGTGCTGAAAAGTTCCAGTTTTGTTTCATCGCTCCAGAGAGCAGAATCCCAAAACCTCTGTGGCTTCTTTATATGATTTTGAGCATATTGGAGCCGACTCTTCTTGTTTTCTTGTTTCTTGTGAGTTCCGAAATGGATATCTTCTGCGTTTAGTATGCACCTTACTGTGCTCACTGAAACCTTGGTGCCTGTTGTCATCACATCTTGCTGCAGGTCTTTTGCAGTCACTCTAGGGTTATTCACATCCTGCCGTCTCAGAAATCTGGTTGCAGACGTTGATAACTTTCTTTTTCTGCCCCGTCCAGTAGTGTAACCTCTGTTCCCTTAACTATTAACTTGCGTACTATGCTTCAAATAGTGTCTCTGGGAACATTCAATGCCTTCGCTATCTTTTTGTATCCTATTTCACTTTTTGGAAGGGCAATGATCTCTTAACTATTTGGACCATTCTTTTGACTTAGCCATGTTTCTCACACGCAGGCAGATGTGTCACCCAACAAATCCCAAGACAGTTCAGGTATTTCATGTGTTCCAGCTCAAGCACACCTGGTGCAACTAATGAAGCCCTTGATTAGTTGCATCAGGTGTGCTTGTTTTCAGTTGGATTTGGGGAAACCACTTGAAGAATATATTGTGTTAAAGCAACATTGTGTATTTTTTTGACTTGATTCTTAGCAAAAAAAAATATTGTGGGAGGTGCTGCGGGAGTATGGGGTGAGGGGGTCCCGTCTTAGGGCCATCCAATCTCTGTATGACCAAAGCGAGAGCTGTGTCCGGGTTCTCTGCAGTAAGTTGGATTTGTTTCATGTGAGGGTTGGTCTCCGCCAGGGCTGCGCTTTGTCACCAATCCTGTTTGTAGTATTATGGACAGGATATCGAGGCGTAGTTGGGGTGGGGATGGGTTGCAGTTTGGTGGGCTGAGGATCTCATCTCTGCTTTTTGCAGATGATGTGGTCCTGATGGCATCATCGGCCTGTGACCTTCAGCACTCAGTGGATCGGTTTGCAGCCGAGTGTGAAGCGGCTGGGATGAGGATCAGCACCTCTAAATCTGAGGCCATGGTTCTCAGCAGGAAACCGATGGAGTGCCTACTCCAGGTAGGAAATTAGTCCTTACCAGTAGCGTAGACAGAAACAAATATTTCCGTGTGCATCTAAAAAACTTGATGTGCCACATCGATTTTTCTCTACATAACAGAGGCCTATACTACGAAGCTATGTTCAACATGCCGTAGATTTCCTTTCATTACCTGGCTTCACTAAACCTAACAATAGCGATCTAGATACGAGATGTCATGACCGTGGTTATCAATTCATTAAATCAACCCAGGATTATAGACGGACAAGTCTATGAGAGCCGCATATTTCGCTCAACTGTAGTAAATAATAATTTTAGATAAATTTGAAGAGCATAAAAAATATAATCCAGGCATAAAGCAAGAAGGAAAGCTGGGGAAAAAATGCCACCCGTGTATTTTTAAGTGCCTCAGGCTCATCGATATCACCGACTATAATTACAATTGTGTATTCCGTTAAACCAGTGTTGCTCCATGCCAGGCCCGGCGGGAGAATTAACTCTGCAAAGGGGCACCCAAAATTACTAAGGAGGCACACATATTTCAGCTCGGTAATAACACAATGAATAATGTTGATAGTATGTAGTGGAGTGGAAAGTAATCATTTGTTGCTTGTAAATACACAATGCATTCAAATGCAGCCAGACACACGGCTGTCTTGCCATAATAAAACATGTTAGACTGCTTTACAACTTTGACTAATAATAACAGTTTAAAAAATACATTTTGAAAACGCTGCCAATTTAGTAGTAGTAGTAGTAGTAGTAGTAGTACAAAAAGCAGTTATTCTACTATAACAACATCAACAATAAATTAGACATTATAAACAAAAAATGTCAAATGTCATCACCTCAATCCTGCAATAGACAATCAAAAGCAATGAAGAAAATAACGTATTGACAAGCCATTTTCCACCATTTCCAAAAGCTTGCAAATTACACAATAATTCAAAACTGACAATGCTGATATTTCTTACCTGATTAAGAAAAGTTTGTCAGGCACACGCACCTGCAAGGCTGTATAGGCGGCAAGACAGTTTTACTCTGCTGCAGCTGTAGGCCGAGTGGCATTGGCGGTCGAATGTCTCAGTGTTACCGGCAATGTTGGCAAGGCAGCCTCTGTGGCTGGCGTCTCCATTTCCGCGCCACTTTGAGTTGAGGATGTGCAAAACCACTTTCTAACAACCATAATTGACGTATGATTTTTACCAATGTGGGACTTTTTTATGTTAACCCGCTGGTTTTGATTCCTGTGCAGCGGCACAGCGTAATAATCAAAACAACAAATCGCAGCTAGGATGGATTTGTAGGACACATACTGGAATCAAAACTGAGGGGGCACAATATTCTAACTGAGGGGGCATTTCCCCCTTTTGCCCCCTCGTGCCGCCAGGCTTGCTTCATGCTGATGGTGTATAACAATTGTATTTATTGTATTCTTTCATTTGCAACCCTGACAGTGTTAAACAGTCATGGGAGCAAATAAAAAATGTACAGGGTGTGTAAATTAATCGTTACAATACTTGGTTGTTTAACAAGTTCTTTAGGAAATAGGAATAGTACATGTATGTTCTCGATATATGGTATCTACAGAGAAAGGGGATACATTTATGTTGATCCGTTTTAAACAGACCATACATTAAAATACCTTTCACAAACAAACGCAACACTATACATAAAGTCTGTACCTGTAAGCGCACAACTTCGATGTATCGCACTGCACTGGCACATACAGATCAAGATTAGCTGCTGAATGTGTTGGCCTATTACGCCCGTTTCATTCTACTACACTGCTAGCCTCCAAAGATATTCGCTGGGGTCACGTTGGCGGCTATTTTTGCGCATACACTTAAATGTGTAGGCGTGGATCTAGATGTTGTTTTTTAACGAAATAAAAAGATTTTTTTTTAAATGAACAAATATTATATAATTAGACCATAATAGACTAGGTTTAAAAAAAATACTTTGCCAAGGCTATAACGAAAAGTGCATTATGCATCTGATTTCTGGGTGTGCCAGCTGCCTCTTTGGGTGGCACAAGCACACCCTGGCACACCCGTGCCTACGCCACTGGTCCTTACCCCAAGTGAAGGAGTTCAAATAACTTGGGGTCTTGTTCGCGAGTGAGGGAACAATGGAGCGGGAGATTGGTCGGAGAATCGGCACAGCGGGGGCGGTATTACACTCATTATATCGCACCGTTGTGACGAAAAGAGAGCTGAGCCAGAAGGCAAAGCTCTCAATCTACCGGGCAGTTTTTGTTCCTACCCTCACCTATGGTCATGAAGGCTGGGTCATGACCGAAAGAATGAGATCCAGGGTACAAGCGGCCGAAATGGGATTCCTCAGGAGGGTGGCGGGCGTCTCCTTTAGAGATAGGGTGAGAAGCTCAGTCATCCGTGATGATCTCAGAGTAGAGCCGCTGCTCCTTTTGGAGCCAGTTGAGGTGGTTTTGGCATCTGGTAAGGATGCCCCCTGGGCGCCTCCCTAGGGAGGTGTTCCAAGGCACGTCCAGTTGGGAGGAGGCCTCGGGGAAGACCCAGGACTAGGTGGCAGGATTATATCTCCAACCTGGCCTGGGAACGCCTCGGGATCTCCCAGTTGGAGCTGGTTAATGTGGCTTGGGAAAAGGTTGGGGTCCCCTGTTGGAGCTGCTGCCCCCGCGACCCGATCCCGGATAAGCGGACGAAAATGGATGGAGGGATGGATGGATTCTTAGCAAAAGCTTCAATATATATTTCAAAAATATGTTCTCATTCATGTGTAATTACTTCCACCAACTAATCAAAGTATTCTCGTAGGCGTAGAATCTTCCATTCAGAATACATACAAGGAAGTCGCTAGAATTACGGCAGCCATGTTACGCCTCCATCTTTCAAATACATTAGCCAAAGAGGGACATACCTGGAAATTCAAACTCTGCCTTTCGCGCTTTTACACTCAGTGGCCCTCATTTATCAAACGTGCGTAGCAACCAGTGTAGATCTGAGCGCAGAAATCATCTTACGACGAGACTCACGTGTGATTTACAAAACATTCCTATCACTCCAATTCCAGCGTACGAATGAACGGGTGTTGATAAATCAGACGGTTGAAATCCATCGTAATTTAAATATCACGCCCACATTTATGCACGGATTAGAGGCCTCGCCCTTAGAATTTATGACATGGATAAGCGAAATCCGGCAAAGAAAAGGAATTTCTCTGAGATAAAAAGAGACGCTCAGGTCTCAGGTGCAGGCCAACCGCTTGGTATTAATTGAAGTTTAAAATCAGGCATCGACTGTTAAAGGAAAATGCAGTGTTGACTGAGGTTACTGCTACAGTCATTGAAAACTATTAACGAGAACCTGAAGTGCATTTCAAATGAATTATTTATTTTCACTAAACTTTCCACGCTGTATTTTTTAAGTAGGTTGAAGTCAGCTAAGTTGGGCCATCAGATAAAATGGGCCAAATAATGTTGAAGTGTCATTTATTTTAATATCTTTACAGCAAATCACTGATCTTGCATTGTTGCTTCAACACTTGTGGACTTGTAACAAGAGTTTTGATTGGTCTGAGTTTTCTACGCAGGCAGAGCAGAATTACATTAGATCTCATGCAAAGCTTATTTGATGGTATTATAAGCCCTTTACCAAAAAGTGGCCCATTTTAGCTGACTTCACCCTAGCTTTCTTACACAAGATAGCACTTACTATATTACAAGCTCAGAATAAGATCCTTTCTCCTTCGTAGAGCCCAACTGTTGTGGCCACTGATCTTCATTGAATGGCGCAAAATCGTGGAGAACCCCGCATGCCATAATTATGTTGCAGGCCTGCTCTGGTGTGTATAGCAATCCCCCCACCCCACCCGGCTTACCCAAGACAGAGCCACCTGCCCTTGAGCAAACGGATCACTCCACTGTGGTTTGTGTGCGTGTGTGCGCACTGTTGAACCTGCGCACCTGTTAGTTTGGGGATTTGCAGTGCGCCCTGTAGACTTGATCCAACGCTGCAGTTTAAAAAATAGTGTCGCGTGTCCCACCTGGCCACCGACTACCGTATTCAGAACAAACATCCTGGCATCACATATGATCTGAACGTTGATTGAATTAAAGTTTTTGCGATTGATAAATGCGTAATCATTCATGGATGGTGGCTACAGACGCAGTACAATCAATTGCCCGATTCGCCTTAGTTGGAAACCCAGCAATCTCATAAAATTGTCTTTTAATCATAGTTTGAATATACCAAAAAGGGACTTCATAGCCGCCAAAACTGCTGGCATACTTCGACTATTGTTGGCTGCGATATACCAGACCTGTCCCTGATCTCCCGCTGAAAGAACTCAATGTAGAGAGCGCGCATCGCTTCGACTACAGGACTGCCAAAGCGCTTGTTTAAATTATATATATATATATATATATATATATATATATATATATATATATATATATATATATATATATATATATATATATATATTATTTGATTGAAATTGTTGTTTGCCTAATTTCTGCCCTCATGTTCTAGGCCACCCCGAAGTGAAAGGGAAAAAATAAACTACTTAATAGCAATGTGCTGTATATAATTAATTCGTAATTTTGGAATGTAATTTGCAATATGGGGTAGTTGCTATGCAGACACATTCATCAATGATCGCTGGTTCAACAATTCACTGAACAAGGTGGTTATACCATGAACACCGCTAGTCACACAATAGAATTTGCATACACGAAGTCAGACCAGACGTGAGATTTTATCGCAGCCTACGATCAGCCTACGATCAGCCTAAATCCCTTGCTTTGCGTAGGAATCGCTGTACGCCCGTCATACGCCTGTTTTAGGTTGTATGCACGTTTCATAAATGAGGGCCAGTGGCACTGTAACAAACGTGAGGGGTAGATTACTCATGACTGCTGGCAGATTTGGAAGCCTGTTGAAGATGGAGGATCACGCCTATTCTCGAGGACATGTAATGGCAGTGCTGGCCCTAGCTATACAGTAGGCAAGAACCATTCGTCTGGCAACACAAACTCAGATTTTCCGTTTTAAAATAATAGCGCTCGTAATTCATTACAATAATCATTGTTAATTAATATCATAGGTAGTGTTCATCTTCATGTGTTGCTAAAATGAGTCTATTGTTGTATAAAACAGACTCTAGTAAATGTTTTTCAAATGTAATCATGTTTTCAAATGAGACACTGACAATATATTCAATCAAAGTGTATGTACAACATATTTGTTTCTGTTTTAAATAAAACATGTTAAATTATTATTTTTTGCTATAACATGCGCTTAGTGTTTCTTTTCACACAACACAATTCCAGTTGGTTACAATTCACTAGCTATATAATGAATTAACAATGATTATTGCAATTAATTAAAACAAGCGCTATTGTTTTGAATAAAAAAATGATAATCTGAGTTTGCGTTGCTAAATAAAATAGCGGGAGGGGCTAGAACGTAATATTCAGTGGGTTTTTATACAATTTCACCACTAGATGGGAGCAATTCTTACACAATATAGCTTTAAAGGTCCCATGGCATGAACATTTTAATTTCTGAGGTTTTTTAACAGTAATATTAGTTAAACTAGCCTGACTATGGTCCCTTAGTGGCTACAAATTGCGATAGGTAAAAAAAACAAGCACTGAGAATTTTGCTTCGACTTTGAGAAAACGAAAGCTCAGACGAGCTGTTCTGAAATTTTCCCCTTAAGTCGTCATAAGGGGAAAAGTTACCTCCCCTTTCTCTGCTTTGCACACTCAGAGAATTTGGCCCGCCCATGAGAAAGTAAATCAGCTACAACCGCGCAAATGTTGTTTTTCCTCGAGAGACATCATGGCTTGCAAACGAGTGAAGCATGGCAGTTGCTCAGTCTTTGGATGTACAAAAGTACACAAAAGTATTGTTTTAGTTCCTTCATCTGAACCTATGAAGAACCAGTTGGTTAATTTTATTTTCTCTGGAAATGCGCCAACACAACTTCCAAAAGTTTTGTATGTCTGCGCCGAACATTTCACCGACGACTGTTTCCTCAACTTCGGCCAATACAGAGCTGGCCTTGCTGAACGTCTGAAATTAAAGTCTGGATCAGTACGGACTCTCCTTGGCTCACCTACAAACCTCGAACAAGTAAGTTAACTAACGCTATATCATTGTGTTGCTTTACTGTATATGGTTACTACCTAGCTTGTTAAACCTTTGAATGGGGCTGAAACTTTACCTCTGCAGCTAACAACAAACAGCTCAGTTACAGTGTCGTTAATGTAAAAGTAGATAGCATCAAGTATGTGTGTGAATACACACACTGTAATGCGAGTGTTGTACATGTCTTTGTTATTTGAAAAACCGTTCTGCTGTTGGTGTAATGGCGTGCGCGATTTCCGCCTTTCCCCCCATTGAAATGACTGAGTGTGCACCTCTGCAAACCAGGGTGATCAGTTGAGAAGGGGTAAATTTGAGGGACCCTACAGTAATGAGGCTACAGGCACTCATTTTAACTGCCTGGATTATCAATAGAATGTCCCGAATATTAACGAATGTCTGGTGGCCGCCCTACAACAGACGAACACGGCTGTCTTTTACCAGCTACATGACCGCAGTAGTTCTAGCGTTTTACTGGTGATGAGAGAATTATGGCCTTTTAACTCTTCCTAAATACATGGGCCCGCTCATGTATTCACCTTCAGCCTGATTGAAAACATTGGCTTATTAGCAGGTTTCTGCAGAGCAGGATGTAATTGTAATAAGATACATTTTAACAACTTGAAATGTATGAAGTATGTAAACGAACAAATGATGTATTATCATTTCATAGATCTAATTTTACGTATACATTTTATTCACTAAACATGCTTATCTTCTTACAACTTGCAGCTGAAATATTTAAAAAATAATAAATTGAGTACTAATTTGACCTTGTTGTCTCTACACAGGCCAGCACATCAAGTGCTTACATTCAGCTGCCTCTGTCAAGGGATGTTGCCTGCCAGACCGATCGCCTGGAAACACATACTGTATGCACACAGCTGTCCTTAAAGACTCTGTGGCCCCACTTAAGAAGTGAAGGTATGTACTTCGTAACAGTTAATTTTGATGTAGTTAGTAAGTATTCTGGTATTTTTCGTTGCTTTCACAATGTGTTGTTTCATTAGACTTGCCTTAGTAAAATACATTTTGGGTGCAGGTGTCCAGGCAACTGTCTCCTGCCAAGATTTTGGTGTTGGGACGTCCAATGCAGACACTTTCAGCCTTTCATCGACACCTATAAAGAGACCACACAAAAGACATTGTCTAGACCTCGATGAAGAGCTGGAGGACAATCCATTGGAGGGCAGCTCTTTAGTGGAAGCTTTAAAGGGACAGGATTCCACTTATGATCCTGCCGACTCCATCACAGCATTGATAGACTCTACACTAAAGTCGTAAGTTACTGAGTGTGAAGATATGTAAGTCGTCAGAAATTTCAGAATTTTTATAAATTGAATGGCATTCTAACATAAAGGATGGTCTCAGTGTGACTGTTGTTGTTTTTAGCATTATTTTAGGATTCTTTATATGCATAAAGATTATTAAACCAGGGTGATGGTTTAAAGTACAGTCCAGATGAAAGCTCAATCTGTTTAACTCAAAAATTGAGTTTTCCTTTTTGGTTTGATATAGAGAAGATTCATCCACTCCCACCCACAACAGCAAAAAGTACATAGTGTACGAGAACTGCATCATGGAGTTGTTTAATGTATGTCCAGTCTGCACGCGGGCATGTGATGTCAGGACCCAAAGGCTGGGGACATTCCTGTCTGTGAAGCATCTGTGTCCTCATTGCACTTTTAGAAGACACTGGAACAGCCAGCCTATCCTTGGGAGCATGTCAGCTGGAAATTTGCACCTTTCTGCCGCCGTGTACCTGAGTGATGCATCTTTCATACAAATCGAAAAGGTAAATGATGTGCAACTGTAGTTATTTTGACTGTGATTTACTTCAAATTAGATTAAATTACATGTATTATTTATCCCCCCACACCAACAGGTCTTCAAGGCAATGAAGCTACAGTTGTTGAGGTTTGAAACATTTCGCCGTTGTAACGTCCAACCCTAGATGGACTATATGTTTTGTGTTTAGGTGCTGCCCTCTGTGTTCCATGTCTCTGGTTTGCTCCCTAATGTTTTGGTTCCCCCTTATGTTTGTTTCGAGTATTGCTTTATTATGTTGGTCTTTCAGTTACGTCATGATTTGGTTTCCTTTATCCAATAGATCCCTGTTCTTGTTGATTAGTGTTCCCAGGTGTGTCGTGTTAGCCTTTGTTTGATTTAGTATTTAGCCCTCATGTTTCCATGTGTACCCTGTCGATTAATGTCTCCTGTTACGTGTTCCCGGTTGCGTGTTCT
>JACXGM010041041.1:0-10157 GCA_016801145.1 Umbra pygmaea
ATAGTGTAACTACCTATCTATATTTGATACAGTGCTTTGATCATGATCATAGTGTAACTACCTATCTATATTTGATACAGTGCTTTGATTATGACGATAGTGTAACTACCTATCTATATTTGATACAGTGCTTTGATCATTACGACAGTGTAACTACCTATCTATATTTGATACAGTGCTTTGATCATGATCATAGTGTAACTACCTATCTATATTTGAGCACAGGTGACTTTTGGGCCAAAAGGTCAAATCTGCTTCTCACTACACTCAGTAACATTGCGACCTATCTCCTCATTAACTTTCCGCAGTGGGATGAAAAATGGAACAACATCTTTCACCTCAGCTAATTGGTGACCCCATGGAGTTTGTTGGATTTTTGTGGATTTTATTTCAAAAGGTACTGATTTCTCGGTGGACAGACTTTTTGGTTTTCCTGATGTTTTGTATCAGAATTCTGATGATTCTGCAGCCCTGCTGAGTAGACTAAGGGTCAATCCCATTTCTCTGTCTTAGCCCTTCCCCTTACCCCTTCCCCTTAGTTTTGCGCATTCATGTGAGAGTAAGGGCTATCCCAATTCTCATTTTGATCTAGGGGTAGGGTTAAGGGGAAGGGGTGGATACCCCTTAAAACCAAGCATTTTCGAGAGCTTACTTGAAACCAAGGGGTACCCAGAATACACTGCGCAACCGGCAACAATGGCAGCCAGATCATCCAAAGAGAGTCCAATAAATGTATTTTGGCTTAAATAATTGACTTAAAAATTACAACACAGTTGTTTCATGCTCTACACAGCAGGGTTCTCAAGTGTCACGCATTGAGCGTGACAGTCACTCATTTCACTCTTTTGTCACGCACTCCCGCCACACATTGTATTTCTCACGGCGAAATTTTTTTATATAATATATTTAATATGCCGCTCCGCTCTCACTATGGAACCGGCAGGAATTAAGCGCGTCTCCCCTGGATTGTCGAGCCTGCCACTTATCAGCCAATCACAAAAAAATAAATGGGCTACACAATAGCCAATCAGAAAATAGCACTATTGTATCTGGGTAAGATTTAATGCAACAACCAATTAAAAAAATAATATCCTGTAAATGTTCACTTGATTTCCACTGGAAACGACTGGAGCACCAAGCATCAGTTTGAGCACAGAGTAAGTCATGATCTCCAAATTCACAACTTGTTCGATACAAACAATGAAAACTTGTTTGTATATGAACTCCCTTTACCTGATCAATTTGGTCTTAAGTAGGGACTTCCCAAAACTTGTGAACTTAGAGTTACTCAGAAAAAGTACTTTTACTTAAGTAAATGTCCACCTTTGCTAGCATGTACGAGATGATCGCGCTTGATGTTCTAGAGCAGGGGTGGGCAAACTACGGCCCGCGGGCCAGATGCGGCCCACCGGGTCTGGCCCACTTTGATCTGGCCCACAGTCTACCGATGCTCTTGAGTGTCAAGCGCAATTGTATCGCGATTATCTCGCTAACCGTATATGCTAGCAACCAAAGCTTGGTACCGTTGGAAAGACAAAGATCAGCCGAAAAGAATGAGTGTTGGCTCATCCATGTGGGTTTATCAGAGCCGACAGCTATCGCGCCTCGATATCGGTCATGTTTTTTTTATTTTTGCCTTTTTTACAAAACACATTACAGACAGGAAGTAGGATGTGAAAATGACAAAATAGCAACTCTGAAATGATGTAGGACATCATCCTGAACAATACCAACATGGTACCAATATGGTTGGAAAGAGGGGGTTCCGCTGATAAAATATTGCCAATGCAAATAATAAGAAGTGTTTTGTCCATGTGGATTAATGACAAGTCGTAGCGTCTCAAAGTTGGGTACTTTTCACTGACTATATTTTGGTAAACTAAAAACATTACAGTCAAACAAGTTTCTACAAAACAAAACATTTATTTTCTGTACGATACGCACCTAACTGTGTAGGGGGCCGGGTTAATTTAATGAAATAACATTTCATATTTTTCATGCATCGTTATAAAATGTGGCCCTTCATTTGGTTTCAAAAGCTCAATGTGGCCCTCAAGCAAAAATAATTGCCCACCCCTGTTCTAGAGCGTTGGGGGTCTTTGAAGGTCGATCACGTGAATTTGGTTGTGGGAAGCCAAAATCATGATCATGATAAAAAATGTATTAATTGTGCAGCCCTACTGTCTTGAACAAATTTCAGAGGCTATCAAAGATTGCAGCCTTGGTTTTAGTGCTTCCAAATTTTAATGATGATGCCGAGATGGTATTTTCAATGGTTGGTTTGAACAAAACCTCAACACAAAACAGCTTATCTCTGGACGGGACATTGTCCTCAATCATGACCCTAAAAATGGCTAGGCTTGAGCTAAACTGTTTCAAATGTGGAAATTCTTCTGCAAGTCTGAGCAATTATTAATAACAACAACCAAAACACTAATAATTATTATTAATGAAACACCCCCATTCCCACGACCCATCTAACCCACCCCCCCCCTTGACCCCCTAATGGGGGGATGTCACTCTTGCCTGTCTTCAAAACTTGAGAGCCCTGACACAGTCCTGTAGATATATATTTGCAATCATGTTCTTAATTGAAACAATTACAAAAATTGCTAGTTTGCTACGCGTTAAATTGCTGATTTGAACAACAGTCCCGCATTTCAATGGCTTGCTTTGAATGGACACCATGCATATCTACAGTTTTAACTAAACTACATCAGGGGCGTAGATGGCTCAGTGGGTAGGGAGTCAGACTTGTAGTCAGAAGGTTGCCAGTTCGATTCCCGACTGAGCCAAATGTTGTTGTGTCCTTGGTCAAGACACTTTACCCTAATTGCTCCCAGGTTGTTGCTGTAAATAAGAAATTGTTCTTAGTCAACTTACCTGGTTAAATAAAGGTTAAATAAATAAAATTAAATTAGCAGTGGATTTTGTTTTGTTTCGATATCTTGAAAGTTTGTGATCAACACTTGTCGCCTCTGGTGACGTAGCAGTCAGCTAGCGACGATGTACAATAACGTAACTGTAACCAAGTGGTGTCTCATTTAATAGGGGTATGTTTTCATCCCTATCCCTACTATACCACTCGGTTTCGAGGGACAAGGGCTAGGGTTAAGAAGAAGGGGTAGGGGAAGGGCTAAGACAGAGAAATGGGATTCACCCTAATGCCTACAGTATACTTAACGCACCCGCCCGAGTGCGCGCCAAAGTGAAGTCAAAATCACGTAGATTTTGCTGGTGCACGGGGATTTCGAGCGCGCGAGCCAAGGGCGTGCACAACTCTTTTTTTTCAGTGGCGCGCGACAAAACGGAAACAGGAAGCATGGACGAGTTCGAGTGCACAGGAAACGATTCATAATAACACAGTTAATGGTTCATAATAAAACTGTAAATGGTTCATAACTACACAGTTAAGATAGGCTTAGCCACTGTTGACATTAACGTCAATGCTGCTGCCAGTTCTGCCATCGTTTACCTTTTTCTTCTTCTTCTAGTCCGTAAAAATATCAAAGTCGGTAGCCTGTCCTCAGTTGCGACACCTCTGTTCAGGAGAAGATCGCAACTAGTGTCGCGAGCACCACGCACGAGCATAAATAGTTACGGCGCTCCCTTAATGTCACTTTGGCGCGCGCCAGGTCGGGAATCTGTAGTATAATGTGCTTACGGGTGAATCACAATTCTCTGTCTTACCCATTTCCCTTACCCCTTACCCTTAGTTTTGCGCGTTCATGTGAGAGTAAGGGCTATCCCAATTCTCATTTTGATTTAGGGGTAGGGCTAAGGGGAAGGGGTAGATACCCCTTAAAACCAAGCATTTTCACCAGGTTGCTTGAAACCAAGAGGTACCCAGAATACACTGCTTAGCCGTCAACAATGGTAGCCAGATCATCCAAAGAGTCCCATATATGTATTTTCAGCTTGAATAATTGATTTCAAAATTAGGGCAGACTTGTTTTGTACTCTACATAGTCCTGTATATACATATACTATACTATACATAGTCCTGTATAGTACATATATATCTGCAACCATGTTCTTAATTGAAACATTTTTCAAAATTGCTAGTTTGCTATGCTAACGTTACATTACTGATTTGAATGGACTCCATGCATGTCTACAGTTTTAACTATAGTCCATTAGCAGCAAGTTTCATTTGATATCAGTTCATAACACAGCCTGCTTTGGAGACATCGATATGTGCTTGATGACGTAACCATAACCAAGTGGTGGTTAACCATAACCAATGTTTCATCTTTAGCCCTAACCACTCGGTTTCGAAGGACAAGGGCTAGGGGTAAGACGAAGGGATAGGGGAAGGTGTAAGACAGAGAAACAGGATTCACCCTAAATCGATACAGCGGCCTTAAGGGAAATGTTTGCTTGCATCCACATATTGGCACATAGTAATGTACTGTTGCTTTACGATGTTTTTTGCTTTACTATTCATTCTCAAGGATTGAACAAGCATTGGAATGTCTGAGATAGACAAAGGAATGGAGAATCAACAAATATTACTTAAAAGCATGGGGAACTAAGATCTGCAATACACTCTCAAGGCTAACTGTGCATGGTTTGGGTCTAGCAAGAAAGAATGATAGCATACTCAGTTGGCACGCAGGCCTTGCAGGTAAGCTACAGATGTCAAACAAATACAAAACAGCTCTCAGCTTTAGACTATCTAATGTTCAGGAACAATTTGGCTTTAATGTATGAAAACCAATTGCAAATGTCACGAACCAGATGTAGTTGTTCTTATGTTGTTGTTGAAGAGGAAGGGAGATTACGCAGGGAGTGAAGTTCTAGATTTTAATGAACTCAGATCAATGAACTCAAACAGTATTTCCCCTTATTGTGGACGTACAGGTATTGTACAGTTATAACGCTCTGACTCTGGTAATGTTACAATGGGTTTATTTGACAGAGGTTCTTTCCAATATCCAGAACACAAGGTAGAAGGTATCCAGGAATAAAAAAGGCAAGGCAAGTTTATTTATATAGCACATTTCATACACAATGGCAATTCAAGGTGCTCTACATAAACAGGATAACATAAAAATTTAAAACAGATTAAAGATAAAATTAAAGCAATAAAATAAAAATGAAAAACAATTAGAAAAATAGTACAGTTTAAGAAATAAAAGAGACTGCCATTGTGTATGAACCATATAAAATATAGTGCAGTCAGTTCGGACTTAGCACAGTGTTCATTCAGTAAATGCGTAGCTAAACAGATGTGTTTTGAGTCTGGATTTAAAGGTGACTACTGTTGGAGCACATCTGATCTCCTCTGGGAGCTGGTTCCAGCTGCGGCTGGCATAGTAGCTAAAAGCAGATACTCTGCGTTTTGAGTGAATCCTTGGTATCTCTAGCTGATGTAATCCTGATGATCTGAGTGGTCTGTATATTTTTTATTTATTTAACCAGGTAAGTTGACTAAGAACAGTTTCTTATTTACAGCAACGACCTAGGAGCAATTAGGGTAAAGTGTCTTGCCCAAGGACACAACGACATTTGGCTCAGTCGGGAATCGAACTGGCTACCTTCTGACTACAAGTCTGACTTCCTACCAACTGAGCCATCTGCGCCCCTAATGAGCATATCTGCAATGTATTTAGGTCCTAGGCCATTGAGTGATTTATATACCAGTATTAAACCTATATGCTCCCACTGAGCCAAATACTGAGAAAGAAACAAATTGCTTACCACAGCTATGCAGACGACACCCAGATCTATTTAGCCCTATCGCCTAATGACTACAGCCCCATTGACTCCCTGTGCCAATGCATTGATTAAATTAACAATTAGATATGCCAAAACTTTCTTCAGTTAAACAAAGAGAAAACCGAAGTCATTTCATTTGGAAACAAAGATGAAGTTCTCAAGGTGAATGCATAGCTTGATGCTAGGGGTCAAACAACTAAAGATCAAGTCAGGAATCTTGGTGTGATTCTGGAGTCAGACCTTAGCTTCAGTAGTCATGTTAAAGCAATAACTAAATCAGCATATTATCATCTTAAAAATATCTCAAGAATTAGATGCTTTGTTTCCAGACAAAACTTAGAGAAACGTGTTCATGCTTTCATCACCAGCAGGGTGGATTATTGTAATGGCCTCCTCACTGGTCTTCCCAAAAAGACCATAAGACAGCTACAGCTCATACAGAATGCTGCGGCCAGGATTCTAAGCAGAACCAGGAAATATGAGCATATCACGCCAGTCCTCAAGTCTCTACACTGGCTCCCAGTAACATTTAGGATAGACTTTAATAGGAGTGGCGCGAGAATTGAGCCTTGTGGGACTCCACATGTCATGGATGTCCATTCAGATTTATGGTTGCCTATACATAGTAACCTCTCGTATGTAGGTATGACCTGAACAATTTTAGGACCATCCCAGAAAGCCCAACCAAGTTTTCCAGCCTGTCAAGAAGTATGTCGTGGTCGACAGTGTCATATGCAGCACTAAGGTCGAGTAGTACCAGCACTGATAGTTTGCCTGTATCTGTATTGAGGCGAATATCATTTATTATCTTTTTGAGCGCTGTCTCTATACTGTGATTTGGTCGGAAGCCAGATAGAAAATTGTCAAAGTGTCCATTTGAGCTTAAGAATTTGTTCAGCTGATTGAAAACAACTTTTTTCATTTATCTTTCCTATGAAAGGGAGATTTGAGATTGGTCTGTAGTTGCTCAGTACGGTGTGATCCAAATTGCATCACTTGTTGTTGCTTGCTCTTGGGGATTCAGGCCGGGTGTCTGTCAAAGCACAGTGATGACTGCTGTTGTAAAAAGGGTTTTCTCAAATTAATTTCACTGATTGATTAAGGTCAGGATCCATTCTAGCACACTAGATATCCCTGGAGACAGGAACCGTTCATATGTGTGTGAAAACATCTTTTGACAGCATAGTCCAACTGGGGAACTTAGATTTTTCCATATGAAAGTGTCTTTGCCTTTGTTAGTGTTCAATACATTAAATTAATTATGAAACTCAAACAAATAAAAAGAAAAAACACTTCAAATAAATATATCAAAACTATATAATATTTAATCAATTAAATTGCCATTCAGGGAGTGGATGAGCTTGTTCAATGCACAGGTCATAAATGTTCAGCGGTAGGCTGCCTCCTAGTGGCTATTCTAAAGTCTGCACCCCAAGTTACCTACTAAGTCAGTAATACCCTTAGTCATTTATTCCCTTTGTAGTGCACCGTTTTGACCACCAGGGGCCAATAAGCCATATATTCTTATCAGGAGGATAACATTAGAACTTTCTACAGTAGTTCTCCACTCCAGTATCTAAAGAACATAATAATTTTCTACAGTAGTCCTCCACTCCAGTATCTAGAGAACATTAGAACTTTCTACAGTAGTCCTCCACTCCAGTATCTAGAGAACATTAGAACTTTCTGCAGTAGTTCTCCACTCCAGTATCTAGAGAACATTAGAACTTTCTGCAGTAGACCTCCACTCCAGTATCTAGAGAACATTAGAACTTTCTACAGTAGTCCTCCACTCCAGTATCTAGAGAACATTAGAACTTTCTGCAGTAGACCTCCACTCCCAGTATCTAGAGAACATTAGAACTTTCTGCAGTAGTTCTCCACAGCAGTATCAGGAGAACAACAAAACCTTCTGCAGAAGGGTTCTCCTCAGGGGTAGCTTGGTCTTCCTGTCCGGTTTACTATCAGGTATCATCCCGGCACTCCGGTCCGCACTGAGCCTAATGTCTGGCCGCTTGATCCTGACCACCTGCAGCCCCTCCTGGGTCACGTTACGGCAGAAGTCCACAGTGACGCTGTGGAGTGCGGCCCCATGCAGCACCAAGGCCTTCAGTGTACGGTCTGTGACACGGACACAGTTCTCCAGTTGAAGGGAGCGGAGCTTGCTGCAGCTCTGTAGGACACAAATCAGTTCCTGGTCTGAGATGTGACCACAGCCAGACAGGGAAAGGGACAGCAGGTTAGGGCACCTGGCCAGGGGAGAAGAAAGAGATTATCTGTTTTATGTTCAAATGATGTATTATTATGTGATTATGTACAGATTTCTATAAGAGATTTAGTGCAGCTTTCAGGACTCGAGCATGAACAACTACAAGCACCCAGGGCTGACTCGTAATGGGTTTAGTGATTTGGCTACAACTCACTGATTATAACGTGGTTTGTCTGCAGACTGTGTTCAGTTAGGTATTTACTGTTAGATAAACCACTCAGAGTAGAGCATCAGATAGCAGAGATGGGGACTCGAGTTTGAGACTCGGACTCGAGTCGCACTTAAAGGAGAATTCCGGGCGATTTCAAAACGTAGCTCTGTTGTTTGCATATCGGAAGTGCTGTCCGTAGCGTTAATCACTCAAACAATCTGTATTGCCAAAACCGTGTTTACAGTTTGGGGCCAATAGACAACCATTACACATTTACGGGGCAAGTTAAAAAGCGTGCTTTGAGCCACTAAACATGTTCAAAATGTCATTGCTAGTCCATATCGATTTGCACTGATTCCTTATGATAAACACAGCGAGTTTGGACAAATACGTTTGTGTACATACCTTAGTTTATTTCCCATTTTCCAGTGAAGTCCACACTAGTCGATTGTCGAAGTCATACAATTCAATATTCCAAAACGTATTTTTTCCACAAAAAAACAATTCGCCGTGGTTATATCCATAAACTACTTTGATCGGGTGTAAACTGACACTTGCATTTACAGCTCCCAAGAGTTCAAGAGTTATCGCGCATGAGTAGAGGTAACTAAGTAACACTGTTGAGGAAGCGGTGTCTGATTACCTGGCTGACTTGCTAGATTATTTGGACATTACCACCGCAAATAGTTATTTTTGGTGAAAAAATATGTTTTGGAATATTGAATTGTTTGACTTCGACAATCGACTAGTGTGGACTTCACTGGAAAATGGGAAATAAACTGAGGTATGTACACAAACTTATTTGTTCAAACTCGCTGTGTTTATTATAAGGAATCAGTGCAAATGGATATGGACTAGTAATGACATTTTGAACATGTTTAGTGGCTCAAAGCACGTTTTTTAACTTGCCCCGTAAATGCGTAATGGTTGTCTATTGGCCGCAAAATGTAAACACGGTTTTGGCAATACAGATTGTTTGAGTTATTAACGCTACGGACAGCACTGATATGCAAACAACAGAGCTACGTTTTGAAATCGCCCGGAATTCTCCTTTAAGTCGCACACACAGTGACTTCAGACTTGACTTGAGACTCGTCCTCAAAAGACTTCAGACTCAACTCTGACTCGAGATGCGTGACTCGTGAACAATATTTATTTTTAGGAATCGTCTGATAAGCTGAATGTTATTTCCCTCTCCGCATTATAAAATACCTACTTAACCTAAGTACTACGTAATATGTGCAGGTATCTGCTGCGTGTGGCCACAAGTGAGAGAGGACAACACAAACATGTTGACAGCAGCGCCATCTATTGTGCCATTCATCATAAGCTCTGGCTTTAAAAACGTCCTACAACAAAAGAAGCGCTGAATGCAAAATGTGTGCTATTATGATAAAGGATTCTGGTTCAACCACATCTAATTGTACCAGGCACCTTAAAACGCACCCTAATAGGTTAGCAAACATCTTAAGCTTAGCATTGGCCATCTAACGTTAGCTTGCTTCTTGTTTTGGCTACATCCAAGGCAACGGTAGGTTACTCCGACTGTCATTCGCTAGATGTTATGAAAAGATGAATGATAAACTTGATAAAACACAGTGGACCAACACCAGCAGTTGACATGGCACCCCAGACCATCACTGACTGTGGGTACTTGACACTGGACTTCAGGCATTTGGGCATTTCCTTCTCCCCAGTCTTCCTCCAGACTCTGGCACCTTGATTTCCGAATGACATGCAAAATTTGCTTTCATCCGAAAAAAGTACTTTGGACCACTTAGCAACAGTCCAGTGCTGCTTCTCTGTAGCCCAGGTCAGGCGCTTCTGCTGCTGTTTCTGGTTCAAAAGTGGCTTGACCTGGGAAATGCGGCACCTGTAGCCCATTTCCTGCACACGCCTGTGCACGGTGGCTCTGGATGTTTGTACTCCAGACTCAGTCCACTGCTTCCGCAGGTCATCCAAGGTCTGGAATCGGTCCTTCTCCACAATCTTCCTCAGGGTCCGGTCACCTCTTGT
>JACXGM010041042.1:0-10156 GCA_016801145.1 Umbra pygmaea
ATCTATCTACCGGAAATATAGGCAAAATTGCGCATATTTAATGAGAGAGCGCCTAATTTGCATAAATTAACATACATATTTAAAAAACTTGTGATACATTTTTTTTATATACTTGTGTAAGTAATCAACTGAGGAAGTTTCGTGGTGATATCTATTATTTAAAAATCTTACCCTATTCACCTGTAGTGTCTCGCCTTAAGTTGTGTGGTTACATAAAATATAAACTAAACTATGAATAAATATGAATATAATTCTCAGTATCATTCTCATCATCAGCACCATCACCCTGGCTGGGTGGAGAGGTGAGTTATTTTAGTTTGTCTTGGTTCAGGATGGACACAGCAGAAGGAACAGATGACTAGCAGCAGCTTGATTCACACGATCATTTTCCTGCCTTTGCCGTATTACTTCCTCAAGGTATTCCAGTTCAAACGTATGATTGGATATTACAATTCAATAACACTTGAATTCAACAAAAGTTGAATTCGTCCAGCTCTTCGAGTATTTCATTCAATGTAGAAAATTAATTACGGAACAAAGCAATACACATATTCTTGACCTCGCTACCAGAGTTTTATTCTCCAATCAACTCGACTCAGGGGCGGGACAAACAAGGTTCAGGAAGTCAATCGAACGACTCCCCTGAATATAGCTGTAGTTTTCAAAAATTCACTGGTGTAGAATTAGAAAGTTATGGTGGCCTATTTGGGATCTTCAGAACGCATTGGGAAGGTATTTTTAGTTACTGTCATGTCGTAAACATGATCAGCACAATGATTTTGAGGCATTTAGGGGTCTAGAGTGTCCCAGTAAACGTTTCCAGGTTGAACAAGCAGTGTGACAAGAAGCGGACTGGCTTTGTGACTCTGATGGAAGGAAGCATGTGATCTACTGGGTCAAATCAGCAGCAGATGTTTCTTCAAAGACGAAAATGATTGTCACACTCAAAGAAACTTGAGCCAAGCGAGTAAAAACACAAGCCAGGAGATTAGAAACCCAAGCCAATGGTGCACAGAGGACCAGGATACCCTCGCTCCACTCCTTCTATGCTCACTTCTGACAATAGTTCAGGCACAGCTGGTCCTCACAACTACCCGTAGTCCTCTGTGCAGTCTGAACTCAGTTTGAATTTGAAAACATATTCATTACCCACTAGGTATTCTGTTGGAGCAGTAAAATGATAGCTGACATGATCATGGGATTTTTTATTTGGCGTAAAATCAACAGTGTGGTGAGGAAGATGCTACCGTCAGAAATTACCCACAGTCTTACTGGCTTTTTAGTTAAACATTTTCACCAATAAAATACTGGCATCCATTTTATTAAAGGCATTAACACACTCCAGAGGGTGCGTTGCCAGGGAATTACCGAACACCTTAGCAATTGAAGTCACTCCAAGCTGAGTTAATTCCCTAGCAACGCACATTGTGTTTTAATGCTTACTTTTTACTCTGCTACTTTTGGATATCACCAAAATGTTCCCATCGCCAATAGTATGTACTGTATCTTTTGGAGGTGAATCATTCCTGATGGAAATGGGACCCTATAGTGGGGCTGTTTATGTAGGTGCAGGAAAATATTAAAAGCGGAGAATAAGAGGGTAATGCAGAGTGAGCAAGCCAGAGATCGGATCGTTAGCTTTTATTAGCCTATAAAATGAGAAGGAAAATTTCAGCAGGTCAAGAAACACACAGATGCAAGCAAACACACAGACACACAAACACACAGACACACAAACACACACACACTTGAGAAAATCACTGGTCACTAGTTGCAGAATACAAACACAGACTTAGTACACACCCAAAAGATACCAGGTCTCCCATGTAGTCTTCTCTCTCACAGGGCCATCTAGTGGCAGCTGACATAAACTCCACCCAGGGTGGTCAGTGGGAGACAGGCAACGCATTCAGAGACGACGACAGTCTCCTCCGTTCTCCTCAAGCATTCTCTCTGTCATTTAATCTATTTTACCAACCTGTCTTTGTAAACCCACAGTCCGATTAACACAGACAAGTACACCTCATCAAGTGAAACACCATCACACACAGGCATGTTGTAATACACAAACACACATAAAGTAGATACTCTTCTGTGGGGAACTAACCATGCAGGCACGGAGCAGAAGACCTTTGGTACATCATTCATTTATACTTAGAAAAGAATGCAGGGAAAAACACATTTTAAAGTATCACGCATCCCTGAAGGGATAACTGGTACACTTTACGCACACTCCATGAGGAATAGTGCAGCGTGCCTGATTGTGAGTTCAAAGCAAAGCATCATAACTAATGAGGATGGTAATCTAAACTCCAACGCCATCCCCGAAACAGACCAAAGAAATAAAATGAAGAAGGATGTTATTCTGCACCACGGAGACACCCGTGACTGGCAACACATCAACTAGGTCAGTGTGTGTCTGTGTGGGTGTTTCTGTGTGCGTGCGTGCGTGCGTGCGTGTGTACACACACGTGTTTGTAAAGAGGAAAAGCTATTTATTGGAAAGAAGCAGTGTAATGTGATGACAGAAAGGCCGAAGCTCTAACTGACACAAAGACAGAAAACTAGAAAGTGAGAAAGAGGTATAAATATAAGAGACAGAGAGAGAATAGACGGAAGGAATGACAGGGGCTCAAAGCAGATGGATGAGTGAAGCAGAAAGAGAGAAGACACCACCTGTGTCCAGCACTCTATCCCTCCACCTCATTAACTTCCCTCCTCCCCATCCTCCGCCTCTCCCTGGAAGCAGTGAAGTTAAAGAGGCATGCTATGATCATGAGTGTGTTCCATCATTAACTCTGTTCCATCATGGACTGTCCTGTCATTAACACAGGGAATGGACATATCCCCAATGTTCTCTGAAGGCTCCGTTGGTTTTACTGTCTCATGGGGTTCACTCTGCCACAGCTTAAATATGAGGGTTCATCTCCTCTGACCTGCCATTACAACAAATGAACAGGAAACGGACAGTGTCAGTTAGTGGTGTCTGTGGCTGAAGAACAGGAGTGTCAGTCAGTAGTGTCTGTGGCTAAATAATAGAATGAATGTCAGTCAGTAGTGTCTGTGATACTTCATTAAAACATTGCATTAAAAATTGGAGTAAAGGAGCGGAAGGCAACTTGGTGTTCATTGAAAAATAAAGGCTGTGACGCTAAGGATGTGGGTGTGCCTGTTGCCCTGTTTGAATGTGTGACTGTGAGAGAGAAATAAACAATAACAGTCCACACCAGAGGCGTCATGCCCATTGAAACAGATATTTGAGCCAAGTGGATTTTCTTTTTAATATCTGTATTTGTGGGCACATGTTTGTGTGTGTTGTGCACACTGTGCCCCCTTAAAAAAAGTTTTTTGTGGTTCTGGTCCACACCTTTGGAAAAAGTATCCTTTTACTTCACTACTAGGTTTTGACACGGTTGTCACATGCAATATTTCCTCTTTTAGTCTAAGATGTCCTACTAGAAAAGTGAAATATATACACTGCTCCTAAAAAATAAGGGAACAGTCAAATCATTCATCGGGTCTCGATGAACTAAATATATTAAAGATCCAAATCTGGACTGTATATTGTGTAATCTGACATAACTCATAATGTGTATATGGCCCCCACATGCATGTACGCACCCCTGACAACATCTGAGCATGCTTCTGATGAGATGGCGTGTCCTGGGGGATCTCCTCCCAGACCTGGATCAGGGCAGCAGTGAGCTCCTGGACAGTCTGTGGCACTACTTGGCAGTGTCAAAAGAGACATAATGTCCCAGAGGTTCTCAATTGTATTCAGGTCTGGAGAACTTGAGGGCCAGTCAATGGCATCAAGGAGGAACAGAAGTCAGGGTACCATTCGCCAGTAGGTGGAGGTCTGTGCAACCCTCCAAGGATATGCTACCCCAGACCATCATTGAACCACCGCCAAACCAGGCATGCTGGATGATGTTGCAGTCAGCATAGCATTCACCCCGTTGTCTCCAGACTCTTTAACGTCTGTCACATGTATACCTGTTCTCATCTGTGAAGAGAACGGGATGCCAATGGCGGACCTGCCAATTCTGGGTTCTCTGGCAAATGCCAATTATGCTGTAAAGTGCTGTGAGCACAGGTCCGACTAGAGGACATCAGGCCCTCATGCCACCATGATGGAGTCTGTTTCAGACAGTTTGGTCAGAAACATGCACACCAGTAGCCTGCTGGAGGTCATTTTCTGGCAGTGCTCCTCCTGTTCCACCTCACACAAAGGAGCAGATACCGGTCCTGCTGCTGGGTTGATTCCATTCTATGGGCCTGTCCAGGTCTCCTCCATTCTCTTGAGAATGTACTGGGAGACACAGCAAACCTTCTTACAATGACACATATGGATGTGCCGTCTTGGAGGAGCTGGACTACCTGTGCAACATGAATGGGCTGCAGGTACCTTCTCATGCTACCAGTAATGACAAATAGCAAAATGCTAAACTAGAGAAGTATCAGTCAGGAAGGATAAGAAAAGAGCAATTTTCTGTGGAAAAACCATTCTCTTTTTGGGGGTTGTCTTGCTGTTGCCTCTCCAGCGCACCTGTGGTCACTTTCATTTGCACCAAAAGAGGTGACATTGATTCACAATCGCTTATGCTTCCTAACTGTTGAGATTAATGTCCCAGAAGTTTAATTGACTGTGATAATTGCGTGCCCCCTTAATTTGTTTTAGCAGTCTATTAGAAAGCATTTTTGCCATGGAAATCTAAAATCACCAGGCACTTCATTAGGTCCACCTTGTTGGTACCGGATTGTACCCACTTTTGCCTTCAGAAATGCCTACATTCTTCGTAGCATAGAATCAAAAAGGAAACATTCCTCAGAGATTTTGGTCCATATTGACATTATTGCATCCCACAGCTGCTGTAGATTTGTCGGCTACACATCCATGATGCAATCTTCTGTTCCGCCACATCCCAAAGATATTCAATTGGATTGAGATCTGGTGATGATGGAGGCAATTTTAGTACAGTGAACTCATTGTCATGTTCAAGAAACCAGTTTGAGATGATGTGACCTTTGTGTGACATTGTGCATTATCCTGCTGGAAATAGCTTTTAGAAGATGGGTACACTGTGGTCATAAAGGATGGACATGGTCAGCTACATTACTCAAGTTGGCTGTGGCATTTAAAACAATGCTCATCTGGTACCAGTGTGTCGATAAAATATCTACCACACCACCACCAGTCTGAACCGTAGATAAAAGGCATGCTTTTGTGGTGTTCACGACATAAATTCATTTCGAAAACTAAACCCTAGGTGTTTAGTTAAGAGATAATACCTTAAAATATTGTTTATTATACATATTCTACAGATTTAAGTAGTCAGGTACTTTGATAATGGAAAAAAATGGAGACATTATTGGTTACCAGTAAATTGCAGTGAAATTTGTTTGGTATCAGTCAGTAGTGTCGTAAAATTTTTAACAGGAAGATACTACAATCCCTCTCCTTATTTCCTAACACATATTGGGATAATCAAAGCCAAGGGTGACAGAGATTGACTGTGACTGTAACGCCCAGCCCAGGGAGGGCTGGCATTAACATGAACTGAGAAAGGACTCATGAGAAAGGGCATGTTAAGCTGCAGTATATACCTATACTTATTTTACATTTTTTACCAGATCAAATCTATCATTAAATGTTGACGCTTCAAAGTTTTGCAGAACAAAAAATCAACCATAACAATGTAATTAATATTTCTTTATAATTGTTATGTATCGAGATTGCATATTAAATCAACAACCAAGAAGTGGTTGTTACAGATGCAATGAAAAACTCATATCTGTAAAATGTGTTCAAAAAGAAGAAGAAAGTAAGAACATTTTGGTGGAACAATCGCACCACGTGCATATGTGAACTCACAAAACAATTACACCTTTCAGGACCAAGGAAATCTTGAGTCTTTACTTGAAACCCGGCTTCCCGTTGATGTTGTTGTGGTTCACACAGTTTGAGCGGTGCTCTTCAGGAGACCTTTATGCTCCACAAGTTGTTCCTCCTCATTCCCTTCTAGCCTACATGAAAAATGGGTTCAAAGACAATATTAAAACTCTATGTTAATTTTCATACAACACACCAGCACGAACAATCAGGGTTCAGAATCACTCCTGAGTCAGATGTCATCCACAAAATGAGTGGTGATGCTTGGTACTGTAGCTGGCATGGTGCCGGAATATTCCAGGATCTGGCATCCACGGCCTCAATAACCTGTCGATGAGGGGCTTGTCCCTAAAATGTGTTTCTGCTTTTCAGGCAGTTAGGTTACTCTATATGAATGGGCAGCATTTCAATCTTGGTGCCAAGGCAGGCAATTTGTCCCACCAGAGCTTTACAGTGGATCTTCTACAAAAGCTCATTGAGCAGGGCTGTTCATTCTCCCTGTGAAAAGCTATTTAGGCCAACAGGGGGCCACAATAGTCAACAATGCACAATCTGTCCCTGCGCTGCTTTGTCTGTAGATACACTACAATGTGCCTGACTTAGGAAGTCTTTTTATGTGCACATATATTTGCATATCACTTTCCACACTGGTGATTGAATGACAAGCCACTTGGGTGTGGTACCTTGTTGAGTCTATAGGACGAGAAGCAAAGAGGGACCTGTGCGTGTTAATTGTTTGTTTTGCAGTCCCCTTCTCACCGCAGAAGGAATCTGTGTAACTGGCCAGCGGTAGAGGTGGGCTGTTCAGGGGCACCTGTTGAGGAGAATGGGCCTGGCACAAGGAGACAATACAGACATCCAAGAGACTCCACTCAGTTGAAGGCCACCTCTAGCCCCCCTCCACGCACCATCCAACGGGAAAAAAACAAAGCTATTTCTTGTATTATCTTCAGTGCTCCTCAAGTCAAGCCTCTGAACGAAAGAGCTCATTTGGGGAAACCAGTTTGAACTGCAGGCTCCATCTGTTTTTCTAATAAGACACCTTACCATAAGAGCTCTTATCGACAACACGCTGGGCAAGAACTCCTACCCGAAGCAGACAGTGAAACTGACACAAACTCAGGCAGTGAACATTTTAAAGGAAAAAAGCTTTTTGTTTAGGAAAGCATGAGACCTTTTTGTTCAGAGCAATACAGGGTGGAAGATTAATGTGAACGCACCCTGATTATATCACCTGAAAGCAAACCTTAGTAGCCCAATTATGGGGTTAGTTTGACAGGTCTTTACAAATGCTTCCACAGCCTTTATGTTAATAGTAAAAGAAACAAAGCATTTAAGCAAGAGCCAGAAAAAGTCAGCAGGATATTGAAAGCAATTTATCAACAAGATGTGGCCAGTTGATTTTGCACTCTTCAGAACCAGGAAAATGGTGGCAGAAAAGAATATACTCAGGTGGGTGTGTCTTGAGAGCTCATCAACTAATCACAATGTCAGTGTTGTCTTGACAACCAGCAAGATGGCCACTTTCTGTTTGGTTGCTATTTTGTTTTACCTTAGCAACAAGATAAATTGATTGCAAAAAAAGAATAGCTCAATAATGGCATGTTTTTTTAGATTTCAGGCACTTTTTCTCCCCTCTCTGACCTACCGCCATCCTTCACTCATTGAGAATGCAAAAATACACAGGCACACCAAACATTCACACACGTATTCAGGATACACTCTCCAGTAGAAATTCAACTATGCTCATACACATTAATATGACCCTTGGCATAACCTCAAAAAATCAGTACATACCTGTGAGCAAGCCAGTGCATTCACTTACTCAACCTGCTGTATCCATGGAAACACAAGGCAATAACAACCTCCTACAGCAAGAATAGGAATGTACTCATGTACCCTTCACTCTATCTAATGCTTTCTTTCTTTCTGTCTCTCTCTTGTCCATCCTCTCCGTTCTTTCTCTCATCCTCTCTCTCCTGTCCCCTTATCTCTCATCCTTTTCCCTCTCGTCTTTTCTCTCTCATCCAATTCTCTTTGCCTCTGGTGTTCTTCCTTCTCTGAGCGACAGTGATGGCTGGAAAACTCCGGATCTCTTTACTTAACTGAACTCAGAGAAATTAGCTATGGGACTTCCCTGTATTTGTCTGTTACTGAGTGAGAAGAGCTTAAATAGATAACAGGGTTTAATTCAAATTTTAATCAGACAGTGTTGTATTTTTTATTTTCCTTATGTATTTTCTTTCTGTATATGTCATGAAATGTTTTAATGTTGTCTGATTAAATGTTGTTTTAGACCCCACAAAGACTAGCTGGTCATCTAGGCGTCAGCTAATGGGGATCCTTATAATAAATAAATAAATAAAATGTGAAGACTTCTGCTCTAAGACAAAAATGTTGGCGTTTCCTCCGGTTATTTCTCCTCCTCCCTCATTTCTCATCTGCCTGACCCTCTCACTTTTTTCAGTTTATCTCCCCGTCTTTTCTTCACTACATTCATCTCTCACTTCTCTCTCCCAATCTCCCCCTCTCTCGTTCCCTCTCTCACCTACATATAACTGTAAATCTTGGTATTGTTGAAATGCAATGTGACTGTCTTTATGGTATCATCCTTTCCAGTGGGGTGCATGCCCCGGCAGTACAATAAACAGACTGATTATAGTGAAAAGAATTAACAAACCCCAAACCTGCACCATCCACAGTTTGCTACAATTAAAAATAAAGCACTGCTATAGGATGTTTATATACAGTGCCTATAGTAAGTCTACACCCACTTTGTATTCCTACTTTATTGTGTCAGTCCTCAAGAGGTTTTTGCATTTAAATTAATATTTACACACTATACTCCATGCTTGAGGCAATTTTTCATTATTATTATTATGAAAGATTATCATATTGTGCAGGCCCCATGGCCTGGTGATCTATGCACATTTACAAAACCCCAGAGACCAGGGTCTAAACCCTAGTTTAAAAACTTAACGTATGACTAGTCTCCATCGTTTTTCCATAAATCAAAAATGTATCAAACAAATGTGCAAATCATAAATCGTTGCATGAGTGGGTACGGTCAAAAAACCGCTGCCACCGTACCTTTATCCCTGGTGGAAATATTGCTCACCTAAATAGAGCAAATACCTGGGAAACAACGGATGTGCCTATGTGAAACACCATATTGTTTTTACCATCTCTAGGCATAATACAAGTTTTAAATAATATTCAATTCCCTATAATAAATAATCAAAACAAAGCATTTGGGGATATAAAAAAACAGCACAATTAAAGGAAATGCCACTTTGCCGATACTTGGTAGGAGCATCTAAATAAAGCTGTAAATAAAGTTTGCTGTGAGTCATTGAAATAGGTCTCAAATCAACTTTGCACAACAGGAATTGGCCATTTGTGACCATTGTTCGTAACAAAAATGTTAATGATTAAAGGTGAACTGTTTCGGGTTTGTTGCAGAGGGTTCACTGTAAGCCCGGATAGGTGAATTCACTTAAAAAACTTGAGGTAATCGGTTGCCCTAAAAACGTTAAGTAATGAGTTATGAAATTGAGTGCATTAAGTGAATTCAACTATCCGGGCTTGCAGTGTTAAAGTTTTCAGGATTCTTCCATTTATTACATTGCTCTATGCATTGTCCCTGTCATCCTGTGAAGGGACCCTAGTCGTTGAAAATGAGAAACATAACCAACAACACGATGCTGCCATCACCATGCCTCCTGAACGTAGTTTTTCAAAAACCATTTCCTTCTTCCACTTCTCAAAATTGAATCACCACTGTTTGTAATATCACTGTCTGTTGTGCAGGTTTTTATTCAGTTCATAGACACGTTTTATATCGGGGGTGTTACAAAGTCCCCAGGGTTCCAATTTCACATTTGTACTATACAGGTTTTACTATTTCACCACATAGAAAAGTCCTATCAATGCAAATCATGCGAAAATTCAAGCTGCTTTAAAGTGCTTCCACCAGACCCCTTAAGTCGTTGTTAAGGGTACACTGCACGAGTTTGGAACAGGGGTTGCCTTGGTTACTTTGGACTGCTAGGAAGGTATCACCCCTATGAGCACACAACATTGAAAATATGTCAAAAAGACGTGTGTGTGGTTGAAAAGGCATTGAATAGAAGTTGAAAAGGCATCTTTCAAATGATTGTGCTCACTGGGCCAAAGGAGCACTGGTTTCAGTCCATATGACTGTGAGTTCAGCCACACATGGTAATGCCAAAGGAGCACTGGTTTCAGTTCATATGACTGTGT
>JACXGM010041043.1:0-10157 GCA_016801145.1 Umbra pygmaea
GCTAGCACACCGTTTCAACAGAGTTTTTACAATACATTTTCGGAAACATGCTACAATTGCTGATAAATTTTTTGAACAAAAGCTATTTTTATTTTTGTATCTATGAAATAATACAACATAATCACTAGAAATAACAACAGTGAAATATTTTCCCATTGCTCCTTCTTCCGCCATTCTAGTTCTTTAAATGACTTGATGCATATGTTCATTAAATCCAAGTATATGACACACTGAACGCTCTGCAACTGCTTCTGCAATGCAATGCTACAAAGCAAGTGTAGTGTTCCATTAAAAATGAATGAACGTCCAGTGTATCCCAATGCTATTACACAACAGGTGTGATCGTTGGATAAGACTCTACAAATAGCACTTTTAAATGTTGCAAAAAGTTATCATGTTGCACTTTGAGCCGTGTGCACTTCAGGCCATCTTCTGAAAGAATCTTTGTAACCTTTTTTTTCAGGAGTGCTGAAACAGGCATGAAACCCTTACAAAATAAATGGCCACATGAATCGTGCCATATTTTTCATGCAGGAGTCCTACAGAATATACAGCTCTGGAGAACATTTAGACACCACTGCACAATCATGAATTTCTCAGGTTTTATTATTGAAGTATGTGTTTGGGAAAATGAACATGTTTGTTTTATTCCATAACCTTTCTCAAAAATTCCAAATAAGAATCTTGTCATTCAGAGCATCTACTCTGATGGCGCCACAGATGGGCATATATTAGTGGGCATATATTAGTATATATATAAACTTGGGTTTTCATGAGCTGTATGCCAAAATCATCAGTATTAAAACAATAAATGACCTGAAATATTTCAGTTGGTGTGCAACGAATCTAAAATATATGAAAGTTAAATTTTTATCATTACATTATGGAAAATAAAGAACTTTATCACAATATGCTAATTTCTTGAGAAGGACCTGTATATATGTATACACATATACACATATATACATATATATATATATATATATATATATATATATATATATACATATACACATATATATATACACACACACACATATATATACATATATATACACACACACACACCAGAGATGGGAAGTAACGAAGTACAAATAGTTTTTACTTTACTTTACTACTTATTTTTGTGGCGACTTTTTACTTTTACTCCTTACATTTTTAACACGAATATCGGTACTTTCTACTCCTTACATTTTACAAAATTGTCTCGTTACTTCAGTTTCAAATAATTTCAGTCGAGTTACCGTTATTATTTCTCGCGTAATTAATACCGAATTCAATCTATTGGATGGGAATATACGTTGCATTTGACGCCCCACTGCAAGACGACTCGTCACTCGACAGATTCGGCAGCATTCACTCGCATCAAATCATTGCAACTTGATCTCGGTAACGTTAGCAGAGTATTATAGATGGCGACATGATTGAAAATGAAGAAAACAGACCCAGAGATTCGGCGGACAAGCAGCAAGATATTCCCAATCATCCTTGGTCTTATCTGCGAGAGATGTTTGACATAGTAGGCATGAAGAATGACTCCTGGCGAATGTGCTGCAAATTTGAGGTATACATTTGATCACATGCGGTCTCTCCCCGGTCCATCCCAGACACACACACACACGCACGCACGCACGCACGCACGCACGCGCGCTTTTTCACTCACTCACTGTCCTACACACAATAAAGTATGACACGTTAAACATTACAAAAGTTGTGTATCAGCAGCGGTCGGTGGATCTTAATTGGGGAGGACGGGCTCGTATTAAGCTCGGGACCGGAGTGAATGGAATGGTGCGCAACGCACAAAACCCAGTGTTTTTTGTTTTGCACACTGGGTTTTGTGCGTTGCGCACCATTCCATTCACTCCGGTCCCGAGCGTAATACGAGCCCGTCCTCCCCAATTAAGATCCACCGACCACGGCTGGTGTGTATATTTGTCTATACACAATTACATTACGACACGTTAGACTATACAGAAGGTTTGTATACCTCCCAAGTTCTTTAAGGGATGAAGGACAAATCCTAGCACATCTACAGATTTGAGGGCATACATCACATGCCATTTTTTTGGCTGGATGTTTATTTGCATATCAAATAATATCTTTTTTAATGCAATGCACATTGAATTTGTAATTTCTCCAACTTTTATAGTACTTCAATAGTAAAAATTGTCAGCCTGACATATTGCATTTATTATTATTAGCACTCCAGTTTCAAAGATTTACTAGCTGTCAGTTCATTTCTTATAAACTGCTGCCATCCCTTAGTTGTAACTCTAAAAGTATGGGGAACTTGAGCACACACATATTTGAGCACACACACAGACATGCCGACAGGAATCCCCAGGCCCGGGACACAATTATATATTTAGGGCTGCCCGGTAAAAAAAATATTGACTGTGCAAAAACTAAATTTGGGACCTCCTCAGGACTGGGCCTGGGACAACAATCCCAGTTGTTCCCCCCGTCAGCGTCTCGCACACACACATACATGTAGATTCCTTCAAATGTTAAGGGGAAGATTAAAATAGAGAAACTTTATCTGTGAATTCTCACAGAATCACAATTTAATTGATTTCTTGCTACTCAGTCAGAATCTTATTAACTTGGAGTCCCAGTCTCTGTCACAATCATATATGTGATGTTTTAGGCCTATTGGCAGACATCTATTTAAAATGTAGGCAATGGCACATAAAGAGCCTTTTTTACATATCCACAGAAGTTTTTCACTTACACTCTAGTAACATTATATATGTTATATATATATATATATGTATGTGTGTGTATGTGTGTGTTTTTGTGTGTGTGTGTGTGTGTGTATATATGTGTGTGTGTGTGTGTGTGTGTGTGTGTGTGTGTGTGTGTGTGTGTGTGTGTGTGTGTGTGTGTGTGTGTGTGTGTGTGTGTGTGTGTGTGTGTGTGTGTGTGTATATATATGTGTGTGTGTATATGTGTGTGTATATATATATATATGTATATGTATGTGTCACGATTCCCCTTTGCATGTGTGGAACGTAGAGACAGGAGCGAAGGAGATGTATCCATGATATAGCGTTTATTATCAAATACCAAAGATAATCAAAATAATACTGCCACGAGGGGCTAACAAATTATCCTGACACATACGGGCAAACATAACAGTAACAATGAACGACAAGGACAAGGAGGAAACACAAGGAATAAATACTCAAACAAATGAGGGCTGATGACGACACCTGGAACGTAATCAGAGGAAACCATGACAACGACAGTACACTATACAGAAAGGAACTAACAGACATATCACAAAAGGGACACTAGGGGGAACCCAAACTAAACACACAGGTTAGAAATCTAAACATGAAACACAACACCATACATGGGGAGAAACTATAGCCATGAACACACATAGGGAAACAACACATAACTAAACAGTACAATGCAACCACCGTGTAGAAACACTGAATAAACCACAAATGCAAGCTATACACAATAGACATTAAGAAAAGGGGAACTAAACCCAGCCCATCCGTGCTGGGTGTGACAGTATGTATGTGTATGTATGTGTATGTATATGTATTTATATGTGTATGTATATGTATATATATGTATGTATATGTATATATATGTATGTTTATGTATATATGTATATATGTATATATGTATATATGTATATGCTCGCGGACCAGTAGTAATATCTGGCGGAATTGGTTCACAATTTAACACTGGTCGACTACGGGAAGAGAGAGCCTATTTCGTAACAGCCTACCTGCCTGCCTACTACCACTATAGTGCCTCGAGGAGTTGCTTGAGTAAACTAGGCTACTGCCAGAGACAGAGTGGGCATGAAACGGATTTGCCCTTGTGGCCTAGTAGGTTACTAAATAACAGAGTATGCATGATTCAATATAACGATGCATGCTTTCCCTTTCCCTCACATTGGTAGCCTATGACGTCACATACCGGCAGCAGCGCAGGTAGACGAGACTACCAAGTTTACATATTATTACTTTTAAACATTTTTTATTCTCAAATAATTGATTCCCACGTTAATTTTTAAATGTTCGTGTGTAATTTTAAAAAGCATTCATAATTTAAATGGCCACTCAAAAGGGCACTTTGGACGTTCATAGGCAAAGGGGCAGGTGCTCAGGCACCCATAGCCCCCCCCGCACGTGCCTGCAGCCTACACTTAAATAGCCTGTGCATACACATTTCATCTTTTGTAAATTGCATTTTTGGCCAAATGTATTTTACAACAGGAAAAACTGAGCACCCATATAGCTACAACAAACTAGTTTGTAACCTGTTGATGAAAATGTAATGTGATGCCGCCGGTGCCGTTTTAAATACACATTTGCACACATTTGCTGGTCTAAAACCCGTAACTGCATTTGAGTTTGACCTTTGTAAAAAAGTAATACAACAACATATAGTTAGTTTTTACCATCGGGAAATCATAAGCGTGTGCCCCCACGCTGTTTCGTAATGGAACTTACACAAAGCGACGAGTGATACATGTCACAGGTAACATATTTCTTTTTTGATTTGTGATGGCTGATACGCTTAATTTATTAACATTTAATCATGTAATGGTAATAATATCAAATAATGGTTAATTCAAGGCTGTTAATATGCACATATTAGCTATCTAGTCTAGCAAATTTTTTCTATTTACAGTATAATATTCTGTACTCTCGGCTCGTCTTCACATGTATAAATGTTGTACAATAATGTTGTAGTAGTAAAAACACATTACAGAATCAGATCACTATGAAATCTTTATATTTTATCATAAGGAATGTAATTATTTTTTGATCCAACAGCAAAAGCAATATTATGGTGAGATATTTTTACAATTTAAAATAACAGTTTTCTATTTGAATATATTTTAAAATGTAATTTATTTCTGTGATCAAAGCTGAATTTTCTGCATTATTGCTCCAGTTAAGTATTCTTCAGTGTCACGTGATTATTCAGAAATCATTCTAATATGCTTTTCACTGCAACTGTACTTTTCACACTATTTTATATATTTTTTTCATTGCTGGCTTATTTTATGGAAAGTGTAGTGAATAAGAGACCAGTGGATCACAGTAATAAACGTCTTCAAGCACATGGCACACAGACGGTTGGTGTTATAATTAGGTTGAAAGATGCCCTGAAACCCTGTATATCTACATTATCTATAATATTATTATTATTATTATGGCTGTTATTATTTATGTATATAAGGAGGGGGGGTGCCCTTTATCCAGTTTCGACATGTGCCCCTCAAAAGGTCTGTGCACGGCCCTGCACGCAGCACATATCAGAGGTGTCAAATGTACAAGTAAAAGTACCCGGCTGGGTTCACCCATTTTTAATCATTGTTTTACTCTTGGTATTTATTTCATAGATCACTGATTAGTTATGACCTCCCCCTACTGTTTATTTTGGTCTCAATTAGGAACTTCCCAAAACTTGTGATCTCAGCTGCGCCCATAGAAAGTACTTTTACTTTTACTTCTGACACCTATGCCACATACCGTATATCACCTGGTCTAATTATGTCATTTATTACACACCAAGATATTACAGCTACAACTGTATGTACTGGACTAGCCTAGCCTAAATAAAACATGTTTAATATCCTTTTTAATATATATTTAATGCTGGTGCAATCTATATGTAATCCTGTTTGATATTATGCTTGATAAAATTCTGTGCTTGGTGATTTTCAGATTAATAATTACAGCAGGAGAAAAAGTATGGCGCTGTTGTGTTTCCAAGCGATATACGGATATATGGATTGATTAGACAAAATGAGTTAGTACATAACAAAAAAAACTGAAAATCGTGAACCATTTATTAAGTGAGCAAAGAAATACCATAACATTTACCCCCTTTTTATATGATAATTTAAGAAACATATTTCACAAATGTTTTATTAATAAAATATACAAGAATTGCTTAATATCATTAAGAATTCCCGAAAAACAAAAAATTATGAACCGGAAATACTTCTTTTCTTTTCCCTTTTTGTTTGAAGGTTGACACGTTCGACAAATGGATTCAACTTACTGGGCTCACTAGAACTTGTCCTTTATTAGCGAAGTTCTTCTTGACTAAATAATAAAACGTGATAAAGGAAATCGTTATCAGGTATTATATTACTATTTTATTTTAAATATTAATTTGTAGTTTGGTCAGTAAACTCGATCACCCATTCTTTGATGGAGCCTTGCTTTGATTTCCCAGTAAGCTGGCTAACGTTAGCCGGCTAACCGCTGATCCACTGCTTCATTTACAACCCTTTTGTGTAGCTAGTTTACATACAAGGTAATTTATGGTTAACGACGTCTGGGTTTAGTTAGCTAGTTAGCTAAGCATCGTCTCAGGAAAATAACTGTAGTGAGGATTTAGAACCTTTTATTTAGGTAACAGGGATGTCATTTAGACAGATACTTTGTAATAGTATCGCTACGTTTACATTTTAGCCATTTAGCAGATGCTAATATTTATACTATTACTAACTTATTTATGAAGGACACATTTGACACATTCCAGAAAACATTTAGTAGAGGGTACCACCACAGATCATTTTACTAGCTTGCTTTAAAGGTTATTAGATATATATGAATTCTTAGCTTCAGTCTGACCACAGACGTTTCACAATATATTAACTGGATTAGTTGGTGAGAGACTTGTTTCACCATTGGAAGGACACTTGTTATGCCTGTGTGACGGCAGCGGTTAAATTAAACATTAAAGGAAAGGTTGTTACTGTAGATTGAATCGCTGAGTAGGCACGTTACCCCTTCTATTGCTCTCCTGGTTCTACCCACTCCGTTTTGCTAGCCTCACATTAAGATATTTCAGATTCTGGGCTGTTTACTGTGAAGCTTAAATGTGGTTGCAAAAAGATCACACTGTCAAGTAATCACACTATCAAATTATGTTGTGTACATGATGTCATGTACCTTTCTGTAAACAATATACTATACTACATTTTTATGTTGTATTGTTGCTTTTATGGCAACATTTTCTGTGCATGTGACAAACAGGGCTTGAAGTGACAAGGTAAAAAACATTCTGTCCTTGAGCAAGGCAGGTAACCCTAGATGCACCAAGGGTGCTCATTATGGCAGCAGCACACACATTCAAATCTTTTTTTCAAATGCAAAACTATTTTGAAACTGAATATAAATGCTACTAATAGTAGTATTATTATGTCCAACACCATTCCAGTCAAAACAATGAATTATATAAAAAACTGAAGCCAACTATTGCTATTATACAACCATTGAGCTCCACTCTATAGCATGTATCCTACCTGACTGATATTTGATCCAGTGGAGGACCAAGGATTCTCATGTTCTGTTGTTAGTTTAGAGCATTGAGTGAGAAACTATCCTAAAAAATAAGACAGCACAAATCTAATACATTAATGCTCAATAACATTACTATTCATAATAGGCCTATTCATGATATTTAGCTGACAGCCTGTACCTAAAAAGTGTTTTGTTTGGATTTGGCTAATGAAACTTTAACTGATTTGTGGCTTGTCTAGTGAGCGAGTAGACAATGTGTGTGGCTGGTTAAATGGGAAGGAGTTGACAGAGTCTGTGTTTAGTAAAGCAGTAATCTCGTTCACAGACTCTTGTGCTCAATCCACTCTCGCTCTGTCTCAGCCGCTGGTTGCCTGGTTCATTATTTTTATAATTGAAACATTTGCTCACTTGACTCTGTTCGAATGTGAATTGCATGTTTACAGTTCATGCTTAATTCGCTCATATCCCCAGTGCCACCATGTTACACACAGCTGAGCTGTGCTTAAATTGTGAGTAAAGTTTAGCAGTGCAGTAAGCTAATTGATACAACATACCTCAAAGTCAAAGTTGTTTATTTATCATATGCATCGAATAACATACATCATCCTATGCAGAGAAATTCTTTTGACATGGCACGACACATCTATGCAGTGGGCTTAAAGAAAAAGAATTACAACAATATAAAGAATTTTTTAAATAATAATGACAATAGTAATAATAATAATAAAACGCTATGTACTGAGCAGTGATCTGGAAAATGTACAATGGTAGAAGTAGTAAATATTATAGATTTGGCATGGAAAATTGCTTTTAAAGGTGCATTTGAATTCTGCTACATCAGATGTAGAGAGCATAAAGTGACCAGAGAATGTTAGTGCTCAACAGACTATTTGTGATCAGTGTCAGTGTTCCATGTTGAGCAGCCAAATGGCCTGGGGGAAGAAACTGTTTTTAAGTCTGGTGGTCCGTGCCTTGATGCTCCGGTAACGTCTACCAGACGGCAGTACTGAGAAAAGTTCACGGCCTGGATGGCTGTGGTCTTTCAGAATACCTCAGCTGAATTACTAATTTGCGGGAAGAAATTGCTTCACTCAGTGCACAGAGTTAGGAGTTCCCAGCAAAAGGTGGTTTGATAGAGGTTAAATGTTTTTTGAATCAAGAGCTAAACTTCATTACCCAGAGTACATAAGTATTGGTAATCCAGAAGATGCGGAAGGCAGGTGACAAATTTACAAACTAAATGTGCTTAGTTGGCGTAGAGATATAAGCTCTTAACTGTGGCACATACAGTGGTTTATTTTGGATTCTTATCAGCATGCATTTGATAGTTCAACTTAATGTTGGTTGTTGAAGAATGAGCGGAGCTGCTTAAACCTCAGCCTCTGACGCAGTAGTGCAGAGTTCATCAACTCCGGTCCTGGAGGGCCGAAACACTTCTGATTTTTGTTCTCTCTTTCTGATAAGGGACTGGTTTATACCTGGGAAAGCAGGTGATTGCAATTAACTACAAGGTAAAATAAAAAATCAGAAGTGTTTCGGCCCTCAAGGACCAGAGTTGATGACCCCTGCAGTAGTGCCTCAAATGTGGATTTTACGATAACATTGTCACTTGTTCCCAAGGTGTGTGTTTGCAAGCTTTGTTATATTTGAAGCTGTACCAGGATGTGAAAATCCTCCTATAATTTTCAATGCCAGCAAGAAGGAACAAAACCTTGGGTTTGCTATTGTTTAGTGTGTTTCTTAAACATTTAAATAAAAATAAATATTCAGCTTGCCCCAAGCATCATGAGCTAGAGATTCTAATTTCTTTTGGAATATAAATCCAGTTGGAGCAGAAGCCCCAGAGATGTGTAATTATGTCTTATTTATTTAATTTATTAACCCAGGTAAGTTGACTGAGAACAGGCTTTCATTTGGAGCAACGACCTGGATAGGTCACAGAAAATAATTGCTTTTGGTTACGTATGTATTTATAATGCGAAGCAGAAATGCCATGACCAGAGTCAATCCCTGGATACTCTGATGTATTTGTGATGTCCCATTGCGTCACAGCTCACCCTTAAACCTTAGTGTCCTCCTTTCTCATCACAAACTTATGGCTCTGGGTCTGCACCCATCCATTTGCCACTGGATCTTCCTGACTGGTCGCCCTCGGGTCAGGTGGTGACGGTTGGTAACATCACCTCATCCACAGTTATTCTCAATACGTGGGCCCAACTCGGATGTGTACCTAACACCCTCCTGTACTCCCTGTACACCCACGATTCTGTGGTCACTCACACCTCTTAAATCAGCTGACATCACAATGGTAGTGGGCCTATCTGCTAATAGAGGAGGTTAGGATGCAGTGTGATGTCAGGTAAATAACCTCTCACCTAATGTAAGATAAAAAAGCAGATTGTGGACTACAGCCGTGGTTCAAAAACCTCTCCTGGGAACCCTGAGCCATTCCATATATAGATATATCCCAGAGCTACTACACCTAAAGTAACTTAATATCTATTAATTATGAAGCCATTGGCTGCTTAATTCTGGGGAACAAGTTCAGGGCAAATACAAAATTGTGACAAGGCTGTGGGGGGGTCCCCTGGAGGAGTTTGGGAAACACTGAACTAGGGCTGCAGCTATCGATTATTTTAGTATTCGAGTATTCTATCGATCATTCCATCGAGTAATCGGCTAAGAAATACTTAGTTTTATTGAAGGGCAATAATGTACAATACTTTGGTTTAATTTTCTGAAAAAACAACATTTTTATTGCCTAAATTGCTTACAATATCATCTCTCAAAAAAACTAAATATTAAGTGCAACTAAGTGGCATCTTACATTGGTTTTTAAAGAAAACATATTCTAAAATGCAATAA
>JACXGM010041044.1:0-10208 GCA_016801145.1 Umbra pygmaea
TTTTGTCTTTATAAAGATACATGACAAACAAAAGATATAAAGGTAAACTAACCAACATGTCTCATTAATCATGCTAGGTTTTTGTCTTTATAAAGATACATGACAAACAAAAGATATAAAGGTAAATTAACCAACATGTCTCACATTAATCATGCTAGGTTTTTGTCTTTATAAAGATACATGACAAACAAAAGATGCTGTATGTCAATGACTAGGAGGGGTCATTTTTGTGCTGATTTTTCAGTTGTTCAGAATAAACTTAACAAAGTAGGTTGCTCTCAGAGGATGTGTTGGTACCATTCTTTATTCATGGCTGTGTTCTTAGGCAAACTTCTAAGTGAGCCCACTCCCTTGGCTGAGAAGCAACCCCACACATGGTATCAGGGTGTTTTACTCTTGGCATTATTAGCACTGATGTATTGCCCAAACAATCGGATTCATCATAGAAAATTACTTTACCACGATCCTCAGATGTCCAATTACTGTATCTTTTGCTGAATATCAGCCTGTCCCTGAGGTTTTTCCTGGAGAGAATTAAGTGTATTCTTTGCCGTCCTTCTTACACCAGGCATTCTTTCAAAGTGTGACGTCTCCTGAGCTACCCCATCACAGTCACCGGTCCGCCTCCCCTGAATATTAGGAGCAGTGTCCTGGTTTCTCTCTTTGGTTTTCTATTTTGTTTTTCTATTGTGCAGGCGATTGCTTTTGTTGCCCTCTCCACTGCATAGAGGTGTCTACCCTTCTCTATGGGATCTAATTTACACACACAGGTGCATGTGTTAACTTGATCATTGATTAGTGCCTACTGTGTATTTAAAGCCTTGAGTACATGTGACAAGTTGCTGAATATTGTTCATGTCGCTGACTGCATGAGTCGTCTCTGTTATACGAAGCCTGTCTGTTCCTTTTTTTGTTTTCTCGGAGTATAATAAACCTCCTTACATTGCATCTGTCTCCAGCGTGCTATTCAGTTCGTGACACAAAGGTCTTTCCCTGCTGCCTTTCTTGGGCTCCCTAATGCCTTCTTCACAACAATTTAACCTTGCTCTCTGAAATTTATGATGATCCAATAAATGCTTGATTTAGGTGCAATCTTACTATCAGCAATATCCTTGCCTCTGAAGCCCTTTTGGTGCAAAGCAATGATGACAGCACATGAATATCTCTAATGGTGAAGAGAATAAATGCAGGTTATGCGTAGTCCATCAGGTTGGCCCAAAAGCCATCTCTCTCGTTTAAACATTGAAACCAGTTTTTCCCCATAAATTTAAAGATCATGTCCTTTTGTTAAGAGGTATGAGAACCACTGGTCTAGAGCAGGGCCATTCACAGAACTTCTAAATGGCATGTGCTGAAACTAAAGCACCCCACTTTTGCAACCGTGACACAGACTGAGAATTGTTATTATTTTCAATGTTTTGCTTGACCTACAACATCAATATATTATGTAACAAATGGTAAATGTAAAATGGACTACATTTATATGGTGCTTTTTCTGACCTATGGCCACCAATGCGCTTCACACATGTTCATGAGTTTTGTTTTACCAATTCTTAGCTTTCCAAAAAATATGTGGTCTTTTAGATTTTGTCTTGGATTCTGAATGTATTTACCAATTTGTTGTATTAGTGCTTAAATTTGTCATATGGTGTGACATGAGAGTTGTTGTATATACAATGAAAATGGGGTGTACTTTAAAAAAAACTCTATCATAATTCCTTATCATTACTATCTTGAGATATAGCATTTCCTTGTGCAAATTTGTTACATTTTGTATTATTTTTCATTAATCATCATGCAAAGTAAGACATGTGTCTTCAATCTGTCAATATACAGGATTCTAGATTTTATTCTGACAAACCCTGTTAAAATTCTAACAAATTGCTTGTGACTGTTGCTGGAACTATTCTCCATGTGTTAAATTTCGATTTACATGATTTATCACTAACCAAGCTTTTTTATTGTCACAATTATGAAGTCACACCAAAGGATAGTGTCACACCATAGTATGAACCACAGTTCAACAACATGAATTATATGCATTTAACATTCAATCAAAAACATTACAAACATATATATAATATAATTTAGCCAATTCAAATAAAAATACCATAAAATAGTGCACAAGTTCAAATGACTATGTCATAAGCTATTTCAAATTAGTGAACGTTACTAGCATCGTCGAAATAACTGCTATGCTTAATACAACATAGATAAACTGATCATACATCACATTACCTCTCTTTATCCTATTTTTCTTCCTCTTCTCTTTTTTCTTCCATGTGCACCAGAGGGTTTCTGGCTTTTTGACATAATGATAACTCATCAGTGAATTCAGCCATCCGTCACAATCACAAACAGGTAGCTAACTGATGTCTTTAAGTGCAGCAGGGCGGGGGGAGATTGATGTGTCACTTGGACCGGGGTAGATCGGAAAAGCAATGTAGTTATGTTTTTGTGGGATGATAGCTTTTTTTCTAATAGTTTAAATATATAGTATTGAAGTTGTATTGTTTAAAAAAATAAATAATAAAAAAACACTAATTTGCGCCAAGGGATGGGCGGCGCCCCTAGCATTTGCCTATTCCGCCTATGGCACAGGCTGGCCCTGAATCCCTCTGCCCTTCCATTTACTATCAGTTATGTCACGCGTTATATAAACTGAGCACACATAAGTAATGATGTTTCTAATTCCATTGACATTCAAATAAAGTTGGCAAAATTTTTTATCCCCATTCAACCTTTCAGGCAACAATGAAAACTTTGAAGGAAGACACAGATAAACTTAGTGTATTTCATGGAGTGTATGAGATTCTTTGAAGGAAGACACAGATAAACTTAGTGTATTTCATGGAGTGTATGAGATGCTTTAAAGGAAGACACAGATAAACTTAGTGTATTTTTAATGGAGTGTATGAGATGCTTTGAAGGAAGACACAGATAAACTTAGTGTATTTCATGGAGTGTATGAGATGCTTTGAAGGAAGACACAGATAAACTTAGTGTATTTTTAATGGAGTGTATGAGATGCTTTGAAGGAAGACACAGATAAACTTAGTGTATTTCATGGAGTGTATGAGATGCTCCTGTGGAAATACTTGACTGTTCTGGTGGTTTTAAAATAACTAGATGTAGTTGTTTTGTGTCTGGCTTGTTTTCTCTGGTTTTAGGACATTATCTGCTCAAATAAATACGAACCTCCTGTAAAATACTGTTTTTCAAATTATAAAAATGAACAGCTGTATTATTATATTTAAGTCCACTGGAGAAGCATATATGCTATATTTCAAGCAAATCTCTAAATATCCAAGACATGTCTTAATAATAAAATGAAGCATACTAAAAAAATAAACATTTCTTTCCATACTTTTCTCACGTTTATTGTTTTATTGCTTCCCACACTATTAAAAATTCAATGATTTACACTGTGCTACAGCAACATTTTTTTTCAGGCTTTTTATCTTTTTCATTTCTGTGACATCAGAACAGGCCTGAGTTCGGACCTCATCTGAGCTGGCTTGGGTCGGACCTCATCTGAGGAGGCTTGGGTCGGACTTCATCTGAGCTGGCTTGGGTCGGACCTCATCTGAGGAGGCTTGGGTCGGACTTCATCTGAGCTGGCTTGGGTCTGACCTCATCTGAGGTGGCTTGGGTCGGACCTCATCTGAGCTGGCTTGGGTCGGACCTCATCTGAGGTGGCTTGGGTCGGACCTCATCTGAGGTGGCTTGGGTTGGACCTCATCTGAGGTGGGTTGGGTTGGACCTCATCTGAGGTGGCTTGGGTTGGACCTCATCTGAGCTGGCTTGGGTCTTACCTCATCTGAAGTGACTTGGGTCGGACCTCATCTGAGGTGACTTGGGTTGGACCTCATCTGATCTGGCTTGGGTCTTACCTCATCTGAGGTGGCTTGGGTCAGACTTCATCTGAGCTGGCTTGGGTCTTACCTCATCTGAAGTGACTTGGGTCGGACCTCATCTGAGGTGGCTTGGGTTGGACCTCATCTGAGGTGGCTTGGGTCAGACCTCATCTGAGCTGGATTGGGTCAGACCTCATCTGAGTTGGCTTGGGACGGACTTCCCAAGCCATCTCGCCTTGAAAATGTTGATTCCAATGCTCTGGGCTTTGAGAAAAACATCCGGGTTTAGAGCCGGATCTTTTTTGAGAAATTAATCAACATCAAAAATGCAATTCTTCAGAATGTAGCCTATTTATTTTAGATATGTTATTTAGCTTCAATGAGAGTGAATACTATATTTTAATATGTCAAATTATATGTTGCTCATAAAATCAAATGAACACGGTAGTTTTATAGAAGCTTTAGTTCTAATCACCATCTCACTCCAATAATAATTCACCAGGTTAATTCACAAAGTTATTTAAAACTAATTTACATTGTCACCATTCTTAAGAGATACATTTTATGCTGTTTCGATACAAAAGGAACAGTTTTTTTCTGCTGGCAATAAATCATTCACAAATATCTTCTGCTGCTGGCCCAGGTGCCATCATTTGCCAGTATTGTGTGAACTGATCATACAAGAAAACAAACACATGTTGATTGTTTTATTCTTTTCTAAACAAAAGTAAGATTACTACAGCCCATTTCTCAGCTTCAAGGCAACACACACATATCTACCCAACGCAAGCCATGCACATACATGTCACACCAAACCAATGCACACAGACACCAACTTTAAACACACACACACACATTTTCTGAAGCATGTAAGACATGGACCTCCTGTAAAATAACGAAAACTCCGCCTGTAACGAAACTGCCTGTAGGCATTTTTCTACAGATTTTTCTTTACACTGAAGCCAATTAGAGTAATCTCTTTATATACTGTGCATATATACTGTCTCATAAATGGGTTTACTATGGTGATTTGTTAAGTGTGCGCCGCTCCCTGTTGTGCTGATTACCTATTCGGGTTGAGTGAAAAAGCGGTCTAATTAGTAATTGCCTCCAGCCGGTCTCCATTCAACCCTATATAATGAATGCTAGCGCAGAGAGTGGCACAATTCATTAAGATATTATCACTGTTGTTAATGTTACGTTGTTTTGGAGAAGGCTGTCTGGGAGCTACTATTAGATATTGTGAAAAGTTAGCCGACATGATACCCCGCTAGATATTTTTTGTATGGGGTTATTAGCCCTTCCGAAATTGACGTCATAATTCAGTGAGAGGTGCTTAGCGTCTGGGTTGCTTAGCGCCTAGATACCAGATAATTGGCTGGGTACCAACGTTAGGAGGTGTCTGATTTTGGTGATTTTAGTAGGAATTAGGGGTAAACTAAACATAGAAATCATTTTTGAAATTTGACAAATAATTTTAAAAATCGTTTGGCGGTTCTAGTGTTAAATATGTGTAAAGGAAAGCAAGTTACTTGTCACAACGTCGTGGATAATAGAGCAGACCAATGCAGGGAGTAAACCGGTAGTTTAATTCAGAACGTAACGAAGAAACAGCTTGGTCAAACAGCTCGTAGCCTATGGGCTGTAGGTAATACGAAATAAGACATATATTGGAATAATAACACTCGAACCGAGATCATGACAGGTTAATAATAACACAATGAGGCACACACCTCTGCGATATCCATTCAGCTAAATAGTAGCCAAACCAGCACGAACACCAATGAGGAACAAACAATGATTTGGAAATGTGCCGCGGGTGTGTGCGGTTACCTTGGAAGGTACCATAACAACCCCGTAGAGGGAGCCATACCCACTATGAACATAATAACCCAGACATCAGAACATCAACTAAAGGGACGGTAAATATAATTTAACTATAACCCAAACACACTACCAAGCCTTGAACAAAGGATACCTGCATAACAAAATACACCAAACACAGGTAAATACATAGTCCAATTCAAGTCCATAAGGAAACGTCCATAAACCACCATAAACACCAACCCTCCCGGGGTTGGATGTTATATTACTGAAGCAGAAATTGTGGCCTAAACAATGAAATTTGGTCAAATTTGGTCAAATCATTAAATTTGGTCAAATCATTAAATTTGGTCAAATATTACAATTATAATAAATAAATAAATTTTGGGCATAGCTGACAAGGTTTTTCCTGTGTCCTGGTGAAACCTGTTCCCTGGCTTCCTGTCTTTGAGGGGTAGAAACATAATAGCTACACTTCTCCTTTCTGTTATAAAACTTCCCCAAACAGATGAACTAGTTGTCAGCAGGATGTTATAACAACATGTGCCTACAATGTATGTGTGGTCATGTTGACAATACTGCAAAGAATAAACCAAGCATGCTTGTATGTAGTATATTGTAATAATAACACATTTTAACAGGGTATAGAGTGCTTTGTATAGGGTTATAATGCAATACATTTTTCCTGGCTTTATAATGCTGTATATAATTATAGTGAAGTAAATTTTACCTGGTTCTATAGTGCTATACAGTCGTATGCAAAGGTTTAGGCACCCCTGACAATTTCCATGATTTTCATTTATAACTAACTGGGTGTTTGGATCAGCAATTTCAATTTGATTTATCAAATAACTGAAGGACACTGTAATAATGCAGTAGTGAAATGAGGTTCATTGGATTAACAGAAAATTTGAAATATGCATCAAAACTAAATTAGACAGGTCCATAAATTTGGGCATTCTTGTCATTTTGTTGATTTGTAATCCTGTAACTGCCTAACATTGATTAATTGGAACACAATTGGTTTGGTAAGCTCATTAATCAATCAATCAATCTATCAAATTTATTTATAAAGCCCTTTTTACAACAGCAGTTGTCACAAAGTGCTTTGACAGACACTTGGCCTGAAACCCCAAGAGCAAGCAACACAAGTGATGCACAGTGGCTAGGAAAAACTCCTTAATAGGTGGGACCTGGAAAGAAACCTAGAGAGAGGCCAGACTCAAGGGGGTGGTGGCCAGTAATCTTCTGGCTGTACCGGGTGCGGGATCTGAAGGTACACATCCCATTGTAATAAGGTCCCTTTGTTTATCAGTGTCCACTTTGTTTATCAGTATTAAGCCTTGAACTTCATAGACAGGTGCATCCAATCATGAGAAAAGGTATTTAAGGTGGCCAATTGCAAGTTGTTGTTCTCTTTGACTCTCCTCTGAAGAGTGGCAACATGGGGCCTCAAAACAACTCTCATATGACCTGGAAACAAAGATTGTTCAACATTATGGTTTAGGGGAAGGATACAATCAAGCTTTCACAGAGATTCAAGCTGTCAGTGTCCACTGTGAGGAACATGGTGAAGAAATGGAAGACCACAGGACAGTTCTTGTTAAGGCCAGAAGTAGCAGGTCAAGTAAAATATTGGAGAGGTAAAGGATGGTGAGAACAGTTAAAAGCAGCCCACACCCACATAAAGCCCCATCACATTTGGCACAGCAGCCAATTATACCATCAGAAAAACTATGAAAAATGTTTGTGCTTTGCAAAATCATCCACAATACTTTTAAAGTCCAGAAACTGTCTGCTCCTTAGATAAACATATTCAACTTTATCTTAGAGAATAAACTATCTGCTTGGGTTGTTCAATCTTTGATTTAAACTCTGCTATTAGGCTGTTCTTTTTTGAGGAGCACTGCACATTTAGCAGATCATGTTCCCGTTCATTTTTATTCATTGTGAAATATCGTTTTTACCCCCTTTGTAACCTTGTCACTCAAAGAGGAAGTTCATTGCTTCAATTTTCATAATATTATAACTGTGAAATCTATACTCTAGTCAAGCACACTGTCACTAGCTAGCTAGTTACGTACTGTTTTAAAATGTTTTTGTTTTCCTGTTTATGTAAAGCACATTGAATTGCCATTGTGTATGAAATGGGCTATATAAATAAACTTGCCTTGCCTTGCCTGTAATTCCTTGGATGGTCACTGTCACAGAATTAACATATTCCCCAGTAATCTTTGCATCATGTAGAGATTAAAATATTTTTTGTGTTGATGCAGTAATTTTTCTTCTGTTTTTTCACACAAAATAATGCTTGAAGACTGGTGATATGATGTTTTACCAAAAAAGCAAATAACCAAACTATAAGTACAAAGCATAGCGGGAACAGGTACCATATGAACAGCAGTCCTTACACATCTATCTGTACTAGCAGTATTAACTTCCTGAGAGGTCCAAGCTTAACCCAGGGGCCCCACATCACTTGCAGTTGCATTGTTTTTGTTTTCTGTTATTTTTACCTAAAATAATGCTTAAAGACAGGTGATGTGATATGTTCTACCAAAAAAGTAAATAACCAAACTCATCTGTCCATAAAGCTCTGCTTCAAAACTGTACTGGCTGATCTCTGTACTTTTAGCAAATGTTAATCTGTTCTTTCTGTTTTTGACGCTGAATGCTAATCATATCTTTGCATCTTCCCATATATTTTTTTTAATTCTGCTACCAAAGAAATTCCCCAGCCTTTATTTTAGGGTTGTTTCCACAGCTCTGATAATTCTTCAGCTGTCATTGTATTCATTGGGCGAGTGCCGAAATCTATAACATTTTTTTAATGATATCCTGTACACTTAATTCTACAACAGGTTGATCAACTTAAGCATTGTGAATAGTTGAAATGCTTTCTATCAGTGGTAAATATACACATTCATCACGATATTACAGATAATCCAATGATACAAGTTGGGATGTTTGTTTTCGTTTCAGAAAATGTTTTCGTGCATCCACAGTTCGATCAGCCTAGCCAGGGAAATTGACAACATTTATCACATATCTAAAAAGCATTTAGGCATTATTTTCCATTGTTTTTAACAAAGCAGTTGCTTTGCAACAACAGGTGTTTGTACTTATGTTGCTTTCAGACTTTGAGATACAAAATTACATGCCAGAAATATGATTAATGATCTAGTCAACATGTGTCACTTTTTTATATGTAAAATCCTGCATAAGCATAAAATGATTACAAAGATTGAATAACAGCTATCCAGTCTACTACATTTGTAACAGACAGACCACAAGGTGAACATCTGTACTCTTGCCTTGAGTGTACAGCACAAATAATCAGTTTTGACTTTATTGTTGTCACAATTGTGTTGTAGGTTGTACGGTGGAAAAGAGGGAGATCAAAGCAGGATGCGGTTTGTTAATAATAAATCACAACATTCTCCCAACTTCCTTTCGTCATGACAACAACATAATAGGAGTAAGCACAACTTCAGGCAAACCATTTTTGTACTCTTTTCGTGACACAAAACATGACTAGGAAACACCTGGCAATACACAGGAACTCACATATATATTTCAGTCTACTTACGTTCGCTATAAGTGGCAAGGACAATGTTTAGAAGCTCCAAATAGAGAAGCAAGCTCTGGGAAATAACATAGCATGATATTACATGCACCAAACAGAAAATCACAGCAACAGCTTAACAACGACCGACACCTATCTCTGGTCTGACCAGCTTATATACAAATGAACTAACTAGCTAATTTAACACGGCTGAATGTCATTACTAATCAGATCTACAAGATACCAGTCTAACCTAACCTAAACCCTATCCCAGCCGGGCCAAACTGGAGAGAGGTGTCAGCACAAACCTATGGGACATTTACAACTACTCAATACTACAATGCAAGGCATTGGAAACACATATTAACAGAAATACGCATCAGTCTCTGTATCAGTCTCTGTATCAGTCTCTGTATCAGTCTCTGTATCAGTCTCTGTATCAGTCTCTGTATCAGTCTCTGTATCAGTCTCTGTACAGTTGTCCCCATGCTGATGGAGGGCAGTGTTCTTGGGGGACACTGGAAACAAAGAGTTACCACAGAGTTATTTGGACATCGTCAGTATTCCTCATATGGTGAGGGGCAACTGTTTTAACTGTTGGTATATTTGTAGATTGGAGGGTGTTTGTGTGTCCCTCAACGCAAAAGTGTGGAAATCCTTAACCACATCAACGGATTGAACAAAAAAGACACCAGGTGACAGAATATTTCATGGATGTTAAAAAGCAGAAACGTGTCATACAGGACACTCCACTCTGCAGAAGGAAGCCTGACAGTCAGCCAGTCATTCTTTCAGACAGTCAGTTCATAGTGAAACGGTCCTGCTGGGACGATGAAATCCTTCTTGATAACAGGTTCTGTCCTCTTGTTTTGCCTTCAAGTTAGCCTGGAAGCCCTTGTAACAGGTACGTTGTCCTTCACATTGTTTATATATGAAACTGTTATGTTGTCCCTCGCATTATA